>BQNB010065119.1:0-35057 GCA_026074375.1 Tanacetum coccineum | reverse complement strand
AGTGAAATGGCTAGAACTCCATTGAATGAGCATTGCTCGGCGGTCATCCTCAACAAGTTACCCAAAAAACTTGGAGACCCCGGTAAATTTCTCATATCGTGTAATTTTCCCAGAATGGATGAGTGCTTAGCCTTGGCCAATCTTGGCGCTAGCATAACTCTCATGCCATTATCCGTGTGGAAAAAACTTTCTCTTCCGGAGCTCACTCCTACTTGTATGACTCTCGAACTTGTGGACCGTTCGATTACCCAACCGATCGGTATCGCCGAAGATGTCTACCTAAAAGTAGGAAAGTTCAAATTCCCGGCCGATTTTGTAGTCGTAGACTTTGATGTCGATCCCCGAGTCCCCCTAATTCTCAGGAGATCCTTCTTAAAAACCAGACGTGCTTTGATTGATGTGTCCGAAGGAGAATTAACTCTTTGTGTTGAAAAAGAAGCCGTAACATTTAATCTTGACCAAACTTCGAGATACTCCTATAATTACGATGATATGACGGCAAACCGAATTGACGGCATTGAAATGGCTTGTGAGGAGTATTCTCAAGAAGTTCTCGGTTTCTCTGATGTGATCGCGAGTGGAAATCCCACTCCTTGCGGGGATAGTGATTTTCTTCTCGAGGAAGTCGATGCTTTCCTCGCTCTCGAAGATGATCCAACTTCACCGGAAGTTGATCACTCTTACTACGACCCGGAGGGGGATATTCTTCTTCTTGAATCATTTCTTAATGATGATCCATCATTACCCCCTCCCACTCAAGGAAATTATTTGCTGAAAATTCGAAAAGAACTTAAAGTTTGTGAAGCTAAAACTGATAAATCTTCAATTGATGAACCTCCCGAAATCAAACTCAAGGACTTACCTCCTCATCTCGAATACGCATTTTTGGAAGGTGACGACAAGTTGCCCATCATAATTGCTAAAGACTTGAGTGTCGAGGAAAAACCCGCTCTCATAAAGGTTTTGAAGTCATACAAGAGAGCCATTGCTTGGAAACTCTCCGACATCAAGGGTATTAACTTGGAATTTTATACTCACAAGGTTCTTATGGAAGAGGACTACAAAACCGGCGGTTCAACACTAAAGACGGGTGAATCTGAAAATCCACGATGTCATCAAAAAGGAGGTTGAAAAACTTCTTGACGCCGAATTAATTTACCTGATCTCGGATAGTCCTTGGGTAAGCCTCGTACATTGCGTACCGAAAAAAGGTGGCTTTACCGTTGTTGAAAATGATAAAAATGAGTTAATCCCGACTCGATTGGTTACGGGTTGGCGTGTATGCATTTACTACCGAAAGTTAAATGAAGCCACCCGTAAAGACCACTTTACACTACCGTTTATGGATTAAATGCTCGAGAGATTAGTGGGAAATGAGTACTATTGTTTTCTCGATGGTTTCTCGGGGTACTTTCAAATTCCCATCGACCCTTATGATCAAGAAAAGACAACATTCACGTATCCTTACGGAACGTTAGCCTACCGTCGCATTCCTTTCAGCTTATGCAATGCATCGGGTACGTTCCAAAGGTGTATGATGGCTATCTTTCATGATATGATCAAAAAAATGATGGAAGTCTTCATGGATGACTTTTCGGTCTTTTGGGAATTCATTCAGAAATTGCCTCTCTCGTATAGACAAGATGCTTCAAAGGTGTGAAGACACCAATCTTTGTCTAAATTGGGAAAAGAGTCATTTCATGGTTAAGGAAGGCATTGTTCTTAGCCAAAAGATTTCCAAAAATAGGATTGAGGTCGATAAAGCCAAAGTCTATGTGATTGCTAAGTTACCTCATCCCATCACTGTCAAGGGTGTTCGGAGTTTTCTCGGTCATGCCGGTTTTTATCGACGGTTCATTAAGGATTTTTTCAAAATTTCCCGACCGATGACTCATCTTCTTGAGAAGAATACTCCGTTCATCTTCTCAAATGAATCTATTCAAGCTTTTGAAATGTTAAAGAAAAAATTTACCGAAGCTTCAATCTTGATTGCCCTCGACTAGGATTTACCTTTTGAGCTTATGTGCGATGCAAGCGACTTTGCCATAGGTGCAGTCTTGGGGCAACGTCATGAAAAACACTTTAGGCCTATACACTATGCTAGTAAAACAATAAACGAGGCGGAATCGCATTACACCACAACGGAGAAATAAATGTTAGCCGTGGTGTATGCCTTCGAAAAATTTCGGTCTTACCTCATCTTGAACAAAAGCATAGTGTATACGGATCATTCCACCCTAAAATATCTCTTTGCTAAAAAAGATTCCAAGGCAAGATTGCTCCGGTGGGTTCTCCTCCTTCAAGAGTTCACATTCAAAGTAATTGACACAAAAGGAGCCAAGAATCTCACGGCCGATCATCTTTCCCGATTATAAAATCCGTATGAAAATATGCTCGACCCAAAGGAGGTAAATGAAAAGTTTCCTCTCGAGACACTTAATATGGTGACTATTCGTGGTGACTCAAGTACCCCGTGGTTTGCCGATTATGCAAATTACCACACCAGGAATTTCATTGTTAAAGGGATGTCATCCCAACAAAAGAACAAGTTTTTCAAGGATGTTAAACACTACTTTTGGGATGACCCCTATTTGTTCAAAATATGTGCGGATCAAATGATCCGGCGGTGTGTTGCAGGCCTAGAAGCTGTTGACATCTTCACAGCTTGCCATAGTGGACCCATCGAGGGACATTACAGTGCCAACTACACCGCCAAAAAGGTTTTTGACTCAGGATTTTATTAGCCTATGATTTACCGAGATGCCCATGACTTGGTCACCCGATGTGACACTTGTCAGCGTCAAGGAAAATTTTCACAACGTGATGAAATGCCTCAAAATTCCATCTAAATTTACGACATCTTTGACGTGTGGGGCATCGATTTCATGGGGTCATTCCCGTCTTCACGAGGGAACAAATACATACTCGTGGAGGTCGACTACCTGTCAAAATGGGTCGAAGCGAAAGCGCTCCCCACTAATGACGCCCGAGTTATTTGCAAATTTCTTAAATCTCTCTTCGCCCGATTCGGTGCCCCTCATGCTATCATAAGTGATCGCGGAACCCATTTTTGCAATGACCAGTTTGCAAAGGTCATGCTTAAATACGAAGTTACTCACCGTCTCTCCACCGCGTATCACCCACAAACAAGTGGGCAAGTTGAGGTATCCAATCGTGGCTTGAAACAAATTCTTGAAAGGACCGTAGGCGAGAACCGTGCCTCTTGGTCGGACAAACTAGATGATGCACTCTGGGCCTTCTGTACTGCTTACAAAACACCCATCGGGTGTACTCCATATAAGCTCGTGTACGGAAAGGCATGTCATCTACCGATCGAGCTCGAGCACAAAGCCTACTAGGCCTTGAAGCATGCAAACTTTGACCTTGAGACCGCGGGTGATCACCGAAAAGTTCAACTCAATGAACTAAATGAACTTCATGATCAAGCCTATGAGAACTCTTTAATCTATAAAGAGAAAACAAAGAGGATCCATGACTCAAAGATCAAAAACCGCGTTTTCAACGTCGGTGATCAAGTCCTCCTCTTTAACTCTAGATTGAAGATGTTCTCGGGCAAGTTAAAATCCCGTTGGTCTGGACCGTTCACCATTGCCCATGTCTTTCCATATGGCACCGTTGAGTTATCTCAAAACTCCGGGCCAAATTTCAAGGTGAACGGTCATCGAATTAAGCACTACTTTGGAGGGGACGTACCACAAATGGTTGTCCCGGATCTCCAAACCTTCCCCAAGGACAAATGAATTCGGGGATTGGGTCAAGCTTAGTGACCCTAAACAAGCGCTTCGTGGGAGGCAACCCATGCTTATCCGTAGTTATATTATGTAGTAATGAATAAGTGTTTTTTGTTGTGAGGAGGTGTGCCTCTTTCCATTCTTGTTTGCTTGTGTTTTTGTGATTGTCCAGGATTGTCTCGGATTTTTGAAGCCTCTCGTGCTCGTGGTTTTGTCCTTCGATCACTCGAGCTTCAAATCCTCAGCTTTATTTGGGAAATCCAATATCCTAATCTAATCGACTAACGTTTATCTTTAAGCATACTTAATAAACGGCTTAGGATTTACGTAGAGACTCTTCTTAAAACATTGAGTACAATGTTTAGTTCTAGTATGGGGGGATCTATCGATTTGATTGTGCCTGCAGTCGTTGTTTTCACGTAATCCCGTTTGTACCACCAAAATTTCAAAAAAAAATTTAAAAATTTAAAAATTTTCAAAAAATAAAATAAGTGTTTTGTCACAATTTTGACTTTCCTGCTGGGTAGAATAAGAATAAATTTTGACTCGATCGAGCTTGTTGAGCTCTAGCTTGTTCCTTAACTTTTAGACTAAGCATTCGTGAATCTTCGCGAAGAACGAAAAATGATAGAGTTAAGTATGAGTTGGATGCTAAACAAGGATTATTTGGAAATCTTAAGAGCTCATGTATGTAATTTGTGGTTTTTTCTCCCATAAGCTCCTAACCGGACTAATAATACGTGCTATTTTTGGAGATTAAACTTAAATCAACAATTTTTATGTAGTTAATAACAAAAATTTTAGTCTTAGTTCAAACTTATACTTGAATTTTTCAAAAAGAAGTCTTCTCTATATATTATTAAATAATATATATATATATATATAAATGATGAAAAAAGAAAAAAAATATAATTAATGAATAAATAAACTGTGGGCTAATAATAGTTTGCTGCATCTTGCCGGCTCACAACCGATGTTACAGCCTTCTAAAGAAAGCCCATAGTAAGAATAAAAATCCGAGACTGATAAAAGTTTGTTGCATCTTGCCAGCTCACAACCGATGTTGCAACCTTCTAAAAGGTCGAGGGTCACAATTGCATTAATGTTATGTTTAAATATTAAGTGTGAATTAATAAATAGATCTCTTTTTGTTAAATTTAAATATGCTTTTAAACTTTGACTATTTCATTTTAAGTTTTTAAATAAGCTATGTATATACGGGAAACCTAAGAGTTTTTGAAACCTAAGATCCGTGAGTCCCGATACTAGTCTCTGTGGGGTGTCAAAAGCCTGGTCACTTAGCCGCAAGGTTGGGATGTGCCGAGACGAAAGTCGCTACATGGGATGATCTCGCCTTCAAACTCATTATTCTCGGGTGGAACGTGAAACATAGAATTTTGCAAAACGTTGATCAATGGTTGAAATTTAAAATGGCATAGTCACCTAAGATATAATAATTGTCGGGAGTGAAAAGTTCACAAGTTACAAATATGATTAGTATTAGCATCTTAACTGATATTTAGCGGTGATTTCGTTTTAAGCTTGGTTTAGAGCGAGTGAAAAGTCAGGGACGATGAATTTATCCTTTTTGGGGTATTTTCGGATCGAAATGCATCTTGTTTTATGATCCCTAACAGTTATGAAAATAACGAAAGTCAAATATGTTAGTTAGTTGCAAAAAAAAATACAAAAATATTAGTAGGAATAAGTGTATATCTTTAAGAATGGGGCTTCTCTAAACTCTTGATTCTTTAATTCCTCTCGATGAACACTTAGCTACTTTTCGAGGTAATTAGTCGAGGGGGATCGAGATTCTTAGTTTTCTAAGTGCTTACTTATAGCATTGCGTGAGGACACGGCAATATCTTAGTATGGGGGATTTTGGTATGTGTTTAATTACACATACCTTTGACCACTAAAAACGAACTTAAATGACCAAAAACGTACCAAAAATACATTGTATTTGTATGTTTTGCATTTATATTGTGCAGTAAACGAATATCCAAGAAAAGGACAAAAATCGAAGCCAAAATGACAAAACCGAGCACGAGAACGGAAAGACCATGAGAAGTCAAAAAGACCAAGTCAAAGTCAAAGTCAACCCCCCCCCCCCCCCCGGGACCCCCTCCCCCCCCCCCCCCCCTCAGTCCCCCCCCCCCCGGCCCATTCATCGGGGCCCCCCCCTCTCCGCCTCACGAACGAAAACCGAACCCGAAAACCTAAATTGCCAAAAGTGGGCCCACCCGTACCCACCTAGTGGGCCCGGGTCAACCCACTTATATCTTTATAAGCCTTAAGCCTTCTAAAAGGCCCAAGTCCTTTTAAACCATACCCGGCCCAACAACTAGCCCACCATCACCCTTTATAACACCCCGTTAATCCCCTTCCCTCTTAAACTTAACCCCGTTAGTCCTCAAAAGGACATCGGTTTTTTGCAAACAACAACAACTTACAAGGGAAGGATGAAAAAATTGTCAAAACTCATAGATATAATTGCAATACATTTATATAACCTCAGGGACCATTCTTGCCATTTTTCCAATCTTTCAAAAATTGCGGGAACAACTGTACATCCCCTTCATGTGCCCTGTCCTCACTACCCGCCAAAACACTCCAACACTATTCCCCTTTCTTCTCCCCCTTGTCGACCAACCTTATTCCTCTCTTATTGCCACCTTGGCAATCCCTTGCATCCTTATTTGTCAAGGAATCAAGACAAAAGATGAAGGGCTTTGATCATATGACATGGACACTACTCATTTTGGATGACTATGATGACTCTTGGAGCCCTCTCACACAACAAACACACCTGCAAGACCTCTCACAAAAAAAGCACAACTCCTAAAATCTTCTTTTGATTAGTATAAATAGGTTCATTTGTAAGCCTTTGGGGAAGTGAGTTTTTTCTTAAGTTTTTTTTTCACCTAGTTATAATTTTCAGCTTATTTTTAGTGTAACTTTTTAATATTGTACTGCGCTTTTCTTTTTTGAATTATTGAATTTATGTTTTATCTTAAATCCTGATGTTTTTATCATTGTGTTTAAAAGCTATCCAAGAATCTTGCTAAGCCTTTTATAAGAACTTCTTTAATCATATTGTTAAACGGTTATTCATTTATATATTAGGTTATTTAAGAATTTTACAATAAATACAAAAAAATATCACCCTCAAATACTACAGCTTTTTGGATGATAAGCAGGATTTGGATGGGCTTATGGACACTACTAGCTTATCTTTGATAAGCTAGAGTTAGTAGATAAGCTCTTGAGCAGGGGCCTTTGTAAGTTTCCTTTTTCTAAGTTTTTAGCTTATTTACTATTCAACTGCTTATTGTGCTTATTATTTGCTTATTGATGCTTATTTATGCTTATTTGTGTTGTTGATTGCTTATTTATGCCTGCTTATAGTTTAGATATCATTTGTTTAAAGTTTTCTTATAATTTGTCTTGAAATAGCTTATAAACTTGCATAATCTGTTTCAGCTTATTTGAGTGCTTATTTGTTATTGAGATTTGCTTAATATTGCTTCTTTTACTTATTTAATATCTAGTATTTTGAATTTGTGCTTTAAATAAGCATTAATCTCTTTAAAAAAGCCAAAATAGTTTTTAAATGGGTGTTTGGTTTAACTGTTTTCATGGGTTAAAATGGGTCAAAATTGCATTTTTACACTTGAGTCAGTTTAGTTTAGCTTAAATTAATCCAAAAATTCAGTTTGTTTAAGTTTTTAAGTAGTAAATCTCATTTTTAAGGTTTTAAGAGTTTGTTGTTTGAAACTGTTGGTTTAAGCTTATCTTATTTTCTTATTTGATTATGATCTTGCTTATTGATGTTTTGTGATGTTATTTGTGTTTATGCAAGTGTTAAAATAGGTTATAAATCAAAGACATATAAGGCCTGCATTTGTTGTTTGTATTTTGCCAAGTCTGTCAAAAAGTGCGAAGTGTTTGAAAATTTTGAGAAATGGCTTTTTCAATTGCTTATTGTGGCTTATCCTGAATTTGAAACTCTCTTTTGATTGTTGATTCTTGCTCTTTGAGGTCAAATCTTAATCTGTTTTGTAAGGTTTTTATTATAGTCATTTAAGGATTTTCCCCTATTGGATCTATTTGTTTGACTTATGTAATGCCGCAAAAATTTGTTGTTTTGTTTTTGTTGTTTGTTTTGTTTTGTTTTGTTTTGTTTTTAATATTACCCAAATGTAATAAAGTTTGTTAAATAAAAAAAAAAATTTGTGCTTATGTGTCAAAACTGTGTGAGATAGCTTTTTCAATGAAGCCTTTTCTTTTTAAGTGGACTTATTGGAATTTCAAATGCTTTTTTTCATTGTTAGCTTATTGTAGTTTTTTGGGCCATTCTTTTTAGCGGGTAATATATAAGCCACTAAAGCCATAAGGATCTTGTTTTTTCTAGTTAAAATTAAGAGCTAGAAGAAGAGAAAAAGTCTTTGGCACTTTTTGCCTTATCAGTTTTTGGCCAAAATAAATTATTTGCTTATTTATGCTTATTACTTTATTTATTTTGCCTTATTTATTCTAGGTTTAAGTTTAGCTTATTAGGTTAGTTTTTGATTTTTGAGCCCAATTTAGCTTATTATTACTTTCAGTTTTTTAGAGCTTATTTTATGCTTATTTGCTTTTGTATTTAAAAATCCTTAAGTTTTATAAGCTTTTTTTAAGGGGTGTAATATGTCATTCTGCTTATTTTGTTTATTTTGGTTGCTTATTTTTGTTCAAAAGTGCTTTTTAGATATAGCTTATCATCTGTGTTATCTTATTTCTCTTTTTGGTTTGCTTATTAGTGCTCAAAAAGCTTAACAGTTAGCATTTAAGTGTCTTAGTATAATTTAGCTTCATCTGTCTCTTTACAGCTTATTTTAGTGCTTATTTGTGGTTTATAAAATAGGTGTTTTTGTAAAAGTTGCTTATTTTTAATCCCTTTAAAAAGTTGTAAAAAATGGCCTTTAAAAAAACATTTGGGAGTTAGGGGAAGTCCCAGGTGAGCAAGGCTCGAACCCAGGACCTCACCCCTACTCACCAAACGTTTTATACACAACATACACTACCACTCGCCCTTGGGTCTTTTTCGGTTTAATCTTGCAAAATTAAATACTTATACACGTTTTGGCCTATTTGGCTTATAAGCCGTTTTTAGCTTATATCATAGCTTATTTGATAAGCTGTTTTTCCTAGCTTATTTTTATTAGATTCTTCATTGTTCAAGCTACTTTTGCTAATTTTTTCAGATTTTTATTAAATAGTTTAGTATTTTTAAACATTTAATTTCATTAAAATCGTTTTTAATCATTTTAATAATGTTTTAATTATTTAAAAAATATATAGAAAGTCAAAAAAAATATAAGTCTTTTTTAGTAAATTTTTTTTAACATTTTAAGGACTTAGGAAAATTAGATTTGCTTTCGTAGGGTTAAAATTGCAAATTTTGATTTTTTAAAGAACGGGATTGAATCTCGTTCACGTTTTTAGTGTTTTTGAGCCATAATCTCTTCCGTTTGTGGTCTAGTTTTCTTTGTTCTAGCATTTTAGTCAATTAAGACTTATAAAACCAAAATAAGATATTTTCTTAGGACTTGAATTTTGATTAATTTATGGTTTTTAGGTCGGCGTTTTAGGATTTCCCTGGTTTGCGGTTTTAGAATAAAATTTGTTTTCCCTTTTATCTGTTTGTAACACCCCCCCAGAAATTTATTACAACGCCAGCGGGCAATACACTTTGGGGTGCTACTTCATAATACACTAGCGCCTAGATAAAAGAGAACGACCTCTAGATTGTCGTTTGTTAACAATCTCGTTGATTTTTGATAATCCTAAGATATTAGTTGTCCCATAATTGAATCACCATGAAAATTTGAATGTAAAGACTCCTTGCACATCAAATAGTCCAAGCATTCTAATTTCACACAGGAGAGAAAAATGCTTAAAGTGTGCAACATAAAGTTGCGTGAAGTTCATAGATTAGTATAAATGAATGTAATCCATGTATCTTCACAGACTACCATGTAAAAATCCAAAGATTTATAAGAATGCATGACACCTTTTATGTCACCAAATGACCAATCTTGTCCAAAGATTTATAAAGAATGCACGACATATTTTATGTCACCAAAAGTACCAATCTTATCCCAAAGATTTATAAAGAATACATGACACATTTTATGTCACCAAAAAAATTACCAATCTTGTCCTAAGGATTTATACTGGAAATGCATGACACATTTAATGTCACCAAATACTTTATGTATTTGTCGGGGGCCCTATA
This sequence comes from Tanacetum coccineum, assembly GCA_026074375.1. Taxonomy (NCBI): domain Eukaryota; kingdom Viridiplantae; phylum Streptophyta; class Magnoliopsida; order Asterales; family Asteraceae; genus Tanacetum; species Tanacetum coccineum. The sequence continues at coordinate 25,025 of BQNB010065119.1, read as the reverse complement.
GTCCAACGTAATCCGACATGTTCTAAGTTCGTTCTCAGTGATAGTAGTCACCCGATTCGGGGATTGTCAATCCCTGATATAGATCTTTTTTATATATTCACGTAGACATCACGCTTATAATGTTCGTTCCCGAGGCGATCGCTAATCACCCGAAATGGGATCCACACCAGAATAGATTATTTTCATAAATTCGCGCTACCCTACAAGTGATTTAAGTTCATGCGCTTTGTGCGTTAGATTGTATGTACCCAATGTTGGGCAGTGATATGTACTTCGTTACCGGTGTCCCTTCCAAGAACACCCGGGCAGCAATTTTAAAAATTTAGTTCAATCAGTCTAAGCTAATCCGTAATCATTTCAAATGTAAGCTGTATGCATTTGTGACCCACAAATATAAAGGTCACATAATGTATCCCATAGGTGCTGAGCTAGCTATGCATATAAGTATGTAAACCAATTTGTAAACAACGGTATGGTTAATTGTAAAATGCATTTGGTAATACAAAGCATATGTTCCCCCTCGCGGGTGGGGGGTTAGGGTTATTAACATTTCAAAAAGATTGAAAGCGAGAGAAGGCTATGAAACTCACATTGATTAAAGGACTCACGATCAATTAATCCAATTTAAATCACAACTGCAATCTGAACGATCTTGACCACGACTTAATAATTTGTCGTTTCTTATTTATAGCACACGTATTACTAATACGAATCAACGATGTTTGTACACGTTACAATGGAAAAATATATATATTTATATATATGTTTACATACATATATGTGATGAGAAATCCACTTGCGCGTCCAAATCTTAACACTGAGTATATTTTATAATATACTATTTTCCGTTTGTACTACCGGAGGGTACTAAACTATAACACTACCAGCAGGTGGATAGGAGGAACCCAAAACATAACAGCTAGGGGTATCCATAACATACCAGCAGGGAACCATAACACTACCAGTGAGGAAGTAAGGACAATGACTTTTATAAAGTATATGTTTATTTCTAAGTCTGGACCCGACTATACGACACTAACCCTCTAAATCACATTTTCACAACTCGGGTTTCTAAAGGAATTCCATAGCGAAACGAATATATTTCCGAACAACTTCTTAGTTTTAGCCGAGGCGAGACCGAAAACCCAACAAAAAAACATGACCCAAAATTGCCCCTACCCGTTTCTGCCAAAAAATGTTTTTTTACCAAAACGCATACCTGAGTTTGCGTGTTTGACCAGTTATTAAGGCGTTCTTTAAACCCTAAAGTAGAAAACCTGCGGGATAAGGTTTTTGTAAAAGGTTATTTTGAACCAACTTTCAGTTTTTACCCGTGAGCCGAACTTCGACTGCTGAATGGGTGGGGGAAAAGCCATCGCATCAGGTCTGATGCAGTGTACTAATTACCAAACAGCCAGATTTTGCCCATGCCTTAAGACCCGTTAACACTCGCTTTTAGACTTAAAGAACCTCGCGGGGAAGTAAAACGACCTTCCGAACGACTTTCATGTTTCGACCGAAGGCCGAAACGGACTCGAACTCGGGAAAAGGCCCGAAACGATGCTCTTAAATAATACTGGACCGAAAAGCGCCCTTTAAAATCCGGACAGCAAGCGCCCTTTTATACTAGTGCAGAAATTTAGTGTTTCGAATATATCTCGTTTTTGGCATAACTTATTCGTTATTAGGAGTTAGAAGCTCCGTTTTATATCAAAACGATCGTCTCGGAAAGCTCTATCATATTTTAAAGCCTAAAATCGGATTTACCAATTTCTCGATCCTCGTTTGGCTTGCCAAACTTTCTGCTCACAGTAAGCTTATTACAAATTCCGCTAAAATCCGTTTTTGACCAACAAGCTCATCAAAACTACATCTAACATGACATACAATTTATACTTAGCCCACTTAATCGTTTTATATCAGAATATACTAGACGCCGCAAGTTCAACCGATTTCATCACATATATACATATTTATGTAAATCAATTCAAATAAATGAGATAATCGAAATAGACATAAAAGTGAAGCTCACTATGCTATATGGAGCAAAGTCGGAAAACAAAAGGCACTCGTCTCGTCCTTCTTGGCCTTAGCCGCGGCTCACCCTCAACCGACCCGAACCAAAACCAACTTTAATCAACCAAGCAACCCATTAACTTTCAATAAATCAAACACACCCTTTGTGTATCTTGCTTGCTTGGTTCGAACCCAAAAGAAAAGAAAGAAGGAAGGAGAAAAAATTTCCACTTGGTCTTTTCTTGGTTCATATAATCTTTTTAGTGATGATTGAGTGCATTACCAAGATCAAAAATCCAAAAATGGTATGTGTTTGTGTGGGTTGTTTCATTCGGCAGAAACCACAAGAATAATGAAAGAAGAAAAAAAATGATAACTTGTATATTTATATAATAAATATCTTACAAATATCTTTTAGATATTTTGTAAAATATCTAGTTAATTTAACGTGAGCCTTAAACGCGAGCTTTGGCCAAGGCCGAGAAACAAATACGACATGGTTCATAAAATGATATTTTATGATCATAAGAATAATAGCGAGACACGTCGTAAATTTTACGAAGCTCGAAACGATTAACGAACGCGCGGTCAAACGTCGACTCGCGGAACGTCAATAATAAAAATTATCGAATCTTCTCCAAATTTTTCATAATAAAATACGAAAATATTTATTATCGACAAATAAAATTTTAAATGTCGACACTCGCTCACGGAAACTCGTAAAATAATATTTACGACATCGGGCACGCGATCGTCGTACAATGACCTAAAACACGGGGTGTTATAAAATCTTTTCTTATTTTCCATGTACGAAAGCTGTGTTGTATGTGGACAACATCAGTCATTTGTTTTCATGTTGAATCCTCATAGCTTCTATTATACAGCATGCTTCATCTTCTGCATTAGCAAACTCAACTGCTTTTGACTTTAATTTCAATTATTGCTCCCTAAATGCAGCTTGTATGTGTGATGCAACATCACCAGTCCTCCTATAAGCAGTTAGTGTATCCTTCAGAAATTGTTCCTCTTCAGTGATGTTGGTCCCCAGTCCATTAGTGACCCACTAACATTCCCAGCTAATCTGTAATGACGATAATGGTTAGATAGATATCATCAACCTGAAATTTAAACAAAGAAAATATATTCTCATAAGAATCTAATATGGACTCTTATGAATGCAGAATGCTCAATTTTATGTCCCATTTATACATTTCACATATGGTACTATACAAAATTGACATTATCTATGTTTTAACAGGAAATTACAAAGTCCGAAGAAGGTGATTCCTCAATTGTCACCGAGTGTAATACTTCTTCTGCTTCTAGGTTTCTCTCATTCTTAGTTTTCAATTAATCACATCATCTTTTATTAGTTGAGACTTCATTACATCAGATGTGAAGGTATATACTCTGCTGAAACTACAATAATTTTGTATACTGTTTCCAAAGTTCAAGCGACGAAAAAGACACAGAAGAAAGAATATTGAGAACCAAGAACAATGCATACTGAGAGGTGTGTATTACAAAAAAAAAATGAAATGGCAAGCTGCCATCTGAGTTGACAAGAAACATATCTATTTGGGCACTGTTGACAGGTAATGTTCAATGTTCGGGTCACGAATTACATACAAGTAGTAATAAGTGTAAGAAACTAATTTCTTGAATTCAGTAAGTAGTATATCAAGGAAGAAACAGTCTCGTTACTTTTTTTTTTTTTAAATGAGAAGAAAGCCACGCAAGATTTAATCTTGATTGTCAACAACGTCTTAGAAGTTCATGCAATAATGACTGTTTTGTCGTTTGTAAATTTATGAAAATTTATGTTTATTGCAGGCTGCTTACTTGTGTGGAAGAGAACCAATCTTTGATCTAACTATTGAAGAAATGAAGGAACTGAGTAAACTGAGTTGGGACGATTTCTTAATCATGACTCGCTCTGCAATCAACAGCAAGAGTAAGTTTATTTGCTTCACAATTTTCGCTCAACCGCCATGAAGCAGATTAACATCGTAGTAGATTTCTACCAGTTTTCTATAATTATATGCATATCCTTAGTTTATCCAAATACAATATGTTTATCCAAACACCCATTCATTAAGAGCATAGAGAAAAATAAAACCGCAAAAAGGAGTTTAGAAGACTACCTTTGACCTCTTCTAAATTACCAGGTTTCCTTATACGTTCCCCTTTTTTCACTACTCTCTTAAGAATGCCACCATCATTGCAGACCTATACTACGGTGATTCTTGAGATGAGCTCGATTTCAAAGTGAGATGATCCCAAATCCTAGATCAGGAGGCAATGTAAACAATGATATTTCCCCTTGCTTCATGGTAAGAATTGCCTGATCGAACCTACGGCATATCTGGTCTAATAATGTCAAAAGAACCAGATATGAAATCAACATTGTAAAGTCTTGGAAATTATGTTTTGACTTTCGAATATGATTACGCAATATGCATATTTAGAATCAGATAATGAAGTGTTTCATAACTATCTAGTTTTTTATTTGTTTACTAAATTTTTAATGTAAAAGGAACTCAAAATAACCAGGTAATCGTATTCAACAAATGCAAATACCAAACAATTATCTTTCAAAATATGCAGTTCTAAATCAATTACAAATTAGTTGACGTGGCAGCACGCAATAAGTAGACATCAGAATAGTTAAAATAACAGATTATCATGCTGCTTTTATTCAAGATTCAGGATTCAGGAATAATTAAAGTTAGCAATATCGGATAACCTGAATTCAAATATGCATTTGGTTAAAGTTACTCGCATACAACCTACTATATTCCAGTCAATCGGAGGACCAGAAAGAACCTAATATCCACCAGGTCTCAGGAGTCAGTCAACTTTCATCATATGCATTAAGCCTAACACATTTCAAATTTAAGGTTTATTTATATCCATTCAAAAATGCACTACTATTAAAAATAAAGATTAAAGGTTTATGATTTTATCTCCACCCCATGGTATCAAACAACTACCTGATTGTGTATGTGGTACTGCGTGCTACTGTAATTCCAGTTGTGACATTTGACCTTCCGCAAGCTGATTTTGCTATAGAACTCTGACCTTAGACTACAGCAGTGCCAACATTTATAATCAAAATTGGTTGTAAGGCCCGAATAGCGCATAAGTCACAAGAAATGAAGAAAAGTTCTTGACACTATGAAAGAAATAATTCCAAACATGAAACGATAAAAAGAATAGGTCAAAACATACAATGCCCTTGAGCCCTCCACATTAAATCAAATCCCCTGACAAGGTTACATATATCGCATCTAGCAGAAAAGTTAACCACTGCCCACTTTTAAATTGTTGTAGGATTCACAAGTTTCTATATTGTCAAATCAAAATGTTGTTATTAGTTACCAAAAAATAGTTGCAATGTTACTTTTAATAGAAAACACACGAAGAAAGAAGAAAAGAACCTTGTTGTTGAACTTCCACCTTCCGTTTCGGGGGAAGAAGCCTTCTCCATTCCTCACTTTCAACTGTGACATAAGCAAAGCCAATAAGAATATAGTTGATGCAGTAATAAAAAAAATGAATTATAAACATCTCCGAAAATCTAAAGACATAAATACCCTCGGGGCTGGCAGAACTCGGCCTTCCACTTATGTGAAGTTACTGGTTATTGAGATCCATTCCATAAAAGCGATATATTGTTCTGTTTTCAAATGTATAAACAACATCCCGAAATTTAATAAGAAAAAACTACATCGTTCAAACACACATTCGCTTTATTGAGGGCTTCTGCCTTGATTTCTCAACCAAAGGGGTTCTTTACAGATTAGTGAGGGACTTTCTGTAACGTTGCAGTGACACCAGTGAACAAAGCTACAAGTGACAAGAATGAATGTAAATAAACACATAATACATCTTTTACAGGAGAATAGATTATAATTTTTTATAGTATACCTCGAGGGGAATATACGTTGGGCTTTTTGGCCTTCCAACATTAATGCACGGAAGATCACCATAATAACGCAAATCAATCTTGCGGATATTCACAAAGTAATCATAAAAAGTGACTTCAAGTGTTTTAGGTTCCCCATTCTCATTTTTAGTCTTATGTTTCAATGAAAACCTACAAAAAGCATCCACCAATTATTTATTTGATATTATTTATGAAACAGAATATGACCAATAAAGAAAAAGAGAACATACAATTGTTTTTTGCATGGTTTTTCACTCAGGCCATTAATCTTATACTCAGCATTAGTTGGGCTCGTTTTCACCCTAACTAAGTACTGTAATTATCCGTATTACAATTCTCGTTAGTAAATGAAACCAAGAACATATTACTAAATTGAAAAGCGCCTACCATTCAAAAATACTCATAGCAACCTTTTTTTAATAATCATAAAAACAATGAACCAATAAAAAACAACAGAAAAATAATCATTGCATTTATATATCAGTTATTTTATAATTTCGCGGATAAGTATAACAATGCTAAAATAAATCAAACAAACATAAAAGACCCATAATCAAACAAAACAATCATTATATCATCGAATGACAATTAAAATGAAGAATGAAAATAGATGTGTTTATTGATAAAAACATGCCAAACCTTGTTAATAGTATATAAGTGTGATGTTGGATCAATATTTCTTCATCCAGATTCCATTTATAAATCATCATAGAATGATCAGATTGTTTGTATAGGATTTGATATGTGGAATTTAGCCACTCTCCATTATCTTATTTCTTGATATCTCTACATAAGAATGATTATCAGATAGATATAGCATAGATCCAACATTTGATTAAAGAGAATTAAAAATTATGTAACACAAACCTGCATTCATAGATCCAACATCTAATTATAAAATCACACGATATATGATCAGTAACTCATAATAGAAAAATGGAATATAAAAAAACCCTATATCATTAATAACTCATACCATTGTGACTGAGATTGTTGTTGGAACACATATATGGTGAAGTTAGGGTTCGTATATGTTCCGTTTAAAACACACTATCATGAATTTTTGAATAACAAATGTTTGATAAAGATGGAATTGATTGATTGGTCGTTTATGTGATAGTTATGGGAGATTGATTTTAGGTTTGACTGTGATTTGAATTTCAATGATAAAGATGGAATTTAACTGTCATTAAATGTGACGAATTTAATGGGTTGAAAAACATTAAATGTATTTTTCCCTCCTATGCAAGTTGATAAACCTTATCTATTTTATTTTTTAAAAACATTCCACATCTACCATTGTGGTCTAGTGGTAGATGCATATGTTGTGGGTGGTTCGAATCTAGTAAGTGGCAAATTTTTTAAATATTTTTTGTATTTCATGAATTCGATGCCACATCATATTAATTATGCATAGGTGGCTTCTTAAATGCATATGTGGCATAAATAGTTGCTGACTGGGATTTCTTTAAAGATGATGTGGCATTAATTTTGGGTGAGGTGTCATTCTTTGGTGATTATATGACATTTAAGTTGCGTGAGGTGGCATTGTTTCATCCTGTTATATATAATGTAATATATATATATATATATATATATATATATGAATAAAAAAAAAAAAAAAAAGGGGGGGGGGGGGGGTGGGGGGGGGGTGAGGGGGGGGGGTGGGGGGGGGGGGGGTGGGGGGGGAGGTGGGGGGGGGGGGGGGGGGGGGGGGGGGGGAATATATAAATATGTATCTTATATGTACCCACACCACACACACACAACAACACACACACATATATATATAAATAGATATATATATATATAAGGGTGGGGTAATATAAATAAAAAAATAGTTACTACGAGAAAAGGGTAAGATGAAATCCTAGCCATTGGATCAAATTTTAATAGATTAAAAACAGCGGTGGCATTTTTTGTAAAGATGGTAACAACTTACAGGTCGAATGTTGTTTAAAATTAACCAAAAATGCAAACCCCCCCCCCCTTTCTTTTCTCAAACATCCCGATCTGTTTTCATTTCAATTAAACACATCACACACGCACACTACACACACACAGCACACCCCACACCCTCCACACACATATATATATATATATATATATATATATTTAGATATTTATATATATAATATATATATATATATATATATATATATACACACACACATACATACATATATACATATATATATAGGGTGGGGTTATAATAAAAAAATAGTTATAATAAAAAGGGTAAGATGAAATCCTAGCCATTGGATTAAATTTTAATAGATTAAAAAATGCGGTGGCATTTTTGTAAATATGTAGAACTTCAGGGTCGATTGTAAAATAACCAAAAATCAAAACCCCTCCTTTTCTTTTCTCATAAACATCCCGATCTGTTTTCATTTTAATCAAAACACTCTCTCTTTTAAAAAACACACTAAATACACACATAAAAGCCTAATTTTTTCCCGATCAGATCAATTGAGTCCATGATGGTTTATCAGATCTTACACCGCCTGGTACGTTAATCTTACTGCATCTATTTTATCAAATTAAATTCGTTTTTTAATATGATGAAGTAAAGTTTTTAAATCTATAAACGAGTGTGTGTAGGTATATGTTTATGTATGTTCTCATCTAGATCTAAAACCATATGTAGAAAAATATATATAAAAAACGTGTTTAAGAAAGTTGCACACAAAGTGTTTGATAAAATGTCACAACTAGACTTTGTAACTGTGATGTAGTAGGATATGAGTTGTAATGCAGTAGGTTAATTGTGTTTTCTTTCTTTTGCCTGTTATGTGGTAGGAAATGAACTGTAAAGCAGTAGGTTACTTATGTTGTTCATATGAATGATTTAGTGTAAACGTGGCTTGACGTTTTAAACGAAATTGATTTTACTTGCCTGCTTTTGTCTTTAATGTTTTAGGAAATCAACTGTAAAGCAGTAGGTTATTTACGTTGTTCATAGGAATGATTTAGTATAAATATGGCTTACGGTTTTCACGAAATTGATTGAGTTTTCTTGCTTTTGCTTGTGATGTGGTATGATATGAGTTGTAATGAAGTAGGTTACTTGTGTTTTCTTACTTTTGCCTGTGATGTGGTAGGAAATGAATTGTAATGTAGTAGGTTACTTACGTTGTTCATAGGAATGATTTAGTATAAACGTGGCTTGCCGGTTTTCATGAAATTGATTGTGTTTTCTTGCTTTTGCCTGTGATGTGGTAGGATATGAGTTGTAATGCAGTAGGTTACTTGTGTTTTCTTGCTTTTGCCTGTGATGTGGTAGGATATGAGTTGTAATGCAGTAGGTTACTTGTGTTTTCTTGCTTTTGCCTGTGATGTGGTAGGAAATGAAATGTAATGCAGTAGGTTATTTACGTTGTTCATAGGAATAAGTTAGTGTAAATGTAGCTTGCCGGTTTTAACGATATTGATTGTGTTTTCTTGCTTTTGTTTGTGATGTGGTAGGAAATGAATTGTAATGCAGTAGGTTACTTATGTTGTTCATATGCATGATTTAGTGTAAATGTGGCTTGCCATTTTAAACGAAATTGATTTTGCTTGCCTACTTTTGTCTTTAATGTGGTAGGAAATCAACTGTAAAGCAGTAAATTACTTATGTTGTTCATATGAATGTTTTAGTATAAACGTGGCTTGCCAATTTTTACGAAATTGATTATGTTTTCTTGCTTTTGCCTGTGATGTGGTAGGATATGAGTTGTAATGCAGTAGGTTACTTGTGTTTTCTTACTTTTGCTTGTGATGTTGTAGAAAATGAACTGTAATGCAGTAAGTTATTTACGTTGTTCATAGGAATAATTTAGTGTAAATGTGGCTTGCCGGTTTTAACGATATTGATTGTGTTTTCTTGCTTTTGTTTGTGATGTGGTAGGAAATGAATTGTAATGCAGTAGGTTACTTATGTTGTTCATAGGAATGATTTAGTATAAACGTGGCTTGCCGGTTTTCACGATATTGATTTTGCTTGCCTACTTTTGTCTTTTGATGTGGTAGGAAATGAAACCGTTAAATTGCATTAGGTTACTTACTTGTTCATAGGCATGATTTAGTGTAAATGTGGCTAGCCGATTTTAAAGAAATTGATTGTGTTTTCTTTCTTTTGTCTATGATGTGGTAGGAAATGAGTTGTAATACAATAGGTTACTTATGTTGTTCATATACATGATTTAGTGTAAACGTGACTTGCCGTTTTAAACGAAATTGATTTTCTGCTTGCCTACTTGTGTCTTTAATGTGTTGGAAATCAACTGTAAAGCAGTCGGTTACTTACATTGTTCATAGGAATGATTTAGTATAAACGTGGCTTGTTGGTTTTTACGAAATTGATTATGTTTTCTAGCTTTTGCTTGTGATGTGGTGGGATATGAGTTGTAATGCAGTAGGTTACTTGTGTTTTTTTGCTTTTGCATGTGATGTGGTGTACGATTATAATTCTGTTATGTTTATAATTTAAAGTGGCATCATTTAGTTTATAAGATAGTTCTCACTGAATAAGTTTCTTTGGTATCAAGGTTAGCATGTTTGTTACAACTTGCGTAGGAAAAGGCAACGAGATTGGAAATTTCACGTAAATGGCGACGAGACTGGAAAGATTCTAAATCCTGAAAATAGGGTGAAGATCAACCTAATATGTTGAAAGAATTAAAGTATCAGTTAGAGAGATTTGAAGTGTTTTCATTCGTAGAGAAATTATAATTGTTACTTCAAAAAAATGGTGTAAATTCTACTAGATGTTTCAAATTTTTAGTTGTAATACTTTGGATTACTGAATGTTTAATACTAAGTAATGTAGTTCTAATGAGCATAATGTTTGTTTAGTATTAAGTAATTTTGATTGGTGCTAATTCTGAATGAGCATATTATAATCTGTGGTTAACTAAATTGGTGTTGATTCTGAACAAGGTGTACAAAGCGGATCGTTGTGAAAACCATTACCTATTTTTCTATAAAACCACAAGTCTCAACAGGTGTAATCTTTTTATTTTATAAATAGAAAGAACATAAAAAGTTGTTGTAACTTTTTGCGTTTAAAAGTTCGTTGTGACTATTTTGATATATATATTGTTATTATAACGGTTATGTTATTTATTGAGATTTATTGTATAGCGAGCTTAAATATTGTTGGCGAAGAGATTAAGTTAGATGTTTGTTTGTGAAGCGGTATTTTGAAAGTCGAAGAGGTTTAATTTAGAATGTATTTTGTTGTAATATGTGCGGTGTTGTCGAAAATCGATCGGATATTCTTTTGAGTCAATAAAAGATGTACTTTTATAAAATGAATATTTTCACGAGTCAAGATGGATAAAAATGGAAAGTCAATATTTTTAGAAAGGTCATAACAAAATTTCATAAACTTTATAAATGCGTCGAAAAATATATTTTTATTATCAAACTTATGATAAAATGAAAGTATAACGTTATAATGTCGAAGTTAGGTCCAATATTTACGGTTGTTGAGTCATCTTTGGTGTGTCGATTCACCTAAAAGACGAAAAGTACACTAAAAGACAAAATACACTAAAAGATGAAATACACGATAAGATGATTACACTAAAAGATGGAAATACACTAAAAGAAGAATACCACTAAGACAAAATTCACTAAAAGATGAAATGCACTAAAAGAACAAAATACACTAATAGGAGAAATATTATAGAAAGATGTTTCAAGAGGTCGAGGGACTGTCAAACTTATAACTTTCGAAAGGTAGTTTTAAAAAGGATACGCCGTTTCGTTGTCTACTCATGACTCGGATGATTCAGCTCTTGCGTTAGCGTTATTGTTGTTACATTTTTTTTAAACGTACAATTATATAATAGGTTGTCGCTAGGAACGTGAGATTAGTCTAGTCACTTGAATGATTTCTTTTGATCACAGCTCGCATAAGGTGACGTTCTTAACTAGCACTTTTAACTCGTTTGAATAAATGTTTTATAACTTGTGGGTGTGAGAAAATTGCTTGTTGTTAAATTCAGGACACAAGTTACTTTATGTGAATTATTTTCCCCTGTTTACGTGTTGCCTAAGTAGCGCTAGACCTCCTATTGCCCAAAACTATCATGAACTGTTAATTTCTTGACCGGAGGACCGGTTGAGGGAGCGTGAGTGAATAAATAGATCTATTGGGACTAATTATCCCTATCCGGGTAAGTCGCACTTACTACCCACGGGTCGCCCGATTAAACGGATATATGTCATGTCGAATTTCGGATAGGAAATCTTAGGTCGGATTTCCTCTAGGGCAATGCAACCTATAGCTATATGAAAGCTATGTCTCAGAATTAGCATCGGTGTCATGAGCTTAGTGCAACGTAAATACCTTTTTATGTGAAGTTGTATCTGTTATAACTGTCGCATACGTTTTGATATACTTGTGGTCCACACTAATTACGTTTGAACTAAACCTATGAATTCACCAACTTTATGTTGACGTTTTAAGCATGTTTTTCAGGTACTTAGCTTTGGACTTCTCTGATGTGCTATGTGGAGTCTACGTGCAATATGATATCATCTTTCAAGACTTTATTATCATTCATACTCGTTGTCTTTTGAAAACTTAATTATGCTTCCGCAACATTTTAAATTTCATTTCAAATCTTGTAAGACTTATCCATTTTTAATAAATACAACGAGTTATATGATTTTACAAAACTTGTCCATTACGTGGTCGTTCTTTTGTACCCTTTGTGTGATGATTATTATGACGTCACGCCCCCGGATACGTATTCTGTCTAGGCCCTATTTGGGGGTGTGACAGATTGGTATCAGAGCTAAGGTTATAAAGAACCATAGTATATACTAGGTCTGGTTTATAACCAGTATGTGATCCTTATGTGTTTTTACGTGTGCCTTATACGTGCTTTTGCTATGGCGTATACGTGAGTATCATTTTGCCCTGAGCAGGCTATGATATGGGTTTATCTCTGCCCTGGGTTTATCGTTCCCTGTGTTATGTTTCTTTGCGTTTATTTTTGCCCTTGAGCTCTATTTTGCTATGAGCTTACGTTTGTCTTGTGTCTGTTCTTCTCTGCGTTCACGTTTGCCTTACGTATATTTCCCTATTTACATATATGGAAGTTGTATATATGTATGTATGTATATATATATATATATATTACTTAGATATGAGGCTATTATGAGTGTGTTAAATATGAATTAGTGATGGATTCCACCTCAATGCCATGGAAAGGTGGCGTATAGGAAGTGCGGCATCCTCTAAACGCTGACGCTTATGACATAGACGCATTGTGCATTGATATTTTTTTGGAATTTTGGATTTTATTATTTTTAATTTTCGTTGATGTTTAGAGAAAAAAATAAATGTAGTTGTTATGACGAAGTTGTTAAGTGTTCGCGCCGCAAATTAAGTTTACAACGGAGACAAACCACTCGTTTATCGTTTTTATTATCTAAAATAATAATAATATATTTTAAAAAAATAATCTTCAAAAATATATCAAGATATACTTAAAAATATATTAAGATATACTATATATTTATTAAGATATACTCCATAATTATTTTCTTTAATTTTTGGATTTTTTAAAAATTTTGGATTTTTTTTTATTTTCGGATTTTATTTTTAATTTTCGGATTTTTATTGGATTTTTTTAATTTTCGGATTTTTTTTAATTTACGGATTTTAAAAAAAAATGTTGTTCATGGCAAGGTTCAAACTTGAGACCTAGGATTAAGTTCCAATTAAGTTTACCAACTGAGCCAAGCGACCATTTGTGTTTTATTATCCAAAACTATAATAATATATTTAAAAAAACACAATCTTAAAAAATATATCAAGATATACTCCAAAATATATTAACCATTAGCATTCACTACATATTATTAGTATCTATCCAGCGTAGTGAAAATCATAAGATGTAGTCCATATAAAAAAAGTAGTGATATTTATATCTTAACCATAGGATCTCAAATATGTGTAATGTGAATGTATTTATTTAAGCAGTTATAGTTGATGGACAAGAATGTAAAACTAACCCGTAGCTACGACTCTGATATCAACTACGATTGGGCTTTAGCACGACGAAGGTGGGGGAGAAGGTTGGTTAATTAAACATTTGTGTTATTAAATTTAATGGTCAGACTATAGACATGTGAAATTAGACTTGCCATATCTTTGCGTAGTATAGTCGTTTATGCCAATTGATCGCCCGTCCTAAGATGAGTTCTAATGACTAAAAGGTCAAACTTAGATTTTAAATCAATACATACACGAAATAACAATACAACACATACGTCAAAGATTGTCTTCAAAAAAGATTTATGAACTGAATCTTCCGTTGAGCCAAAAAAAAAATCTATCAAGATTGGTTTTGCTATTAACAAAGACGATATTTTAATACGGGCAGCATATGTAACACTATGTAATTAATGGAACGGTAAAAAAGAGAATTGAATATTTTATGTTAACACAACAATAAAGTGTTCTTCAAAAAACATGCATGAACCGAACCCGTCCGTTGGGCATACACATCAAATTTTGGTTTCCTTTTAATAAATATGGTGTTCACGGACGACTATATGTCATACTATATATAATTAAACAAAAAAGAGGAATTAAGATTTTATGTTAACACAAACATAATCCATTACAACTAAACGACAAATATAGTCTTCAAAAAAGATTTATGGAACAACCCGCCCGTTGGGGGGTTACAAAGTATCTAGTAATATATATATATATATATAATAAATATATTCTATATATATATATATATATATATATATATATATATATATATATATAACTTTCCTAAGACATTGTGAGTGACATAATGGTCTTGTTTATTTTAAGAATTGCATGTGAAACATGGTCTGTTTATTTCTAAACACTGTGGTATATACGATGTCTTTAAAACTTTTCGCGACTTTACATTATACCGTTTTGCGTAATTTTAGAAACTCGTTGCAGTCTGTCGACCCCACTGATCATCCTACTATTCGACTCTGAAGACGACTTTGAATACCCGCCACATACTGTTGAAAATCACCTAGTCATCTCGGTCAGTTAGTGTCTACCTCTTCTTATTCTTGTAACTTCTAGAATCATGTCGATTAACATCGCTACAACTTTAACCCATTCACCTCATACTTCCATTTCTTTTTGGTAACAAACAAACTTTTAAATTTGAACTTATTTTATTTCGTTTACTCCGTTCGAATGTGAAGAAAATACTGACAACGAGACAAGGAATGAGTTTCGCGAGGATCGAGCGTATTGTAACCCGACGAATTGCTAATGCTATTAAAGCTGTTGTTGTCTATGAGGCAAAAATTCCGCATTAGCTCCGACTAAATGGCAATCAGGGTCGTTTTACGTTGGAAAAACATAGATGGTACAGGTATGTTCAATAACCAAAATAATCGACAAAAGAGAGTCGTGTGAGCTTGACACTGGTGACAAATAAACCAAAAAAATGAATATGTAGGAAAGTTACGCTTCTACAACAAGCATAAGTTGCGCCACACTGGGCCATACATTAATGAGTGAAATAACTGCAAGGTAGTTGGCCATATGAGTAGAGATTGTAGGACACCCGTTTAAATAACAACTTAGAGGCCGCAATGGCAAATTAGAAACCGAAAATACCTATTATGAGTGTGGAAAATCGGGACATTACAAGAGAGATTTCCTATCATACCTAATAGAACCTAAGTAGACTTGAACCGTAACCATAATAGTATTACACTAGTACTTCTTTGTGAATTTCGTGTATTGTGTGGATGTTTTTAAAAACATCTGTTTCATTTAGTGTCATGAGATTAGGTTATTTGCTCTTCTATTCTCTTATAATTTATGTAGGCACTCCTCAATTATTACCGTCTTTATACCCAATCTTCACTATTATTTTATAAACCGCTTTTATGTTATTAGACTAATTGGGATGTTATCCTATGGATCTATTTAGTGTCATCTTATTAAACAGAGTAGTTTCCCTCTATAGTAGCCAGTTTTATCCCCACCTTACAAACCGTTTAGCTAATAGCTTCTTGTTTATTTCAACACCTTATAAACCATTTCACTATCATTTATAAACTGTTACGTTGTCACCCTATAAACTATTTTGCTATCATTAATATAAGATGTTCCACTAGCGCCTTCCAAACCATTTTGCTATTATCTTATAAACCATTCCGCTAGCATTTTATATAAACCGTTTTCCTGTCTCTTCTATATAAACCCATTTTGTAGGAATTTATAAACTTACTTACTTAAAGGCATAATTGTTTCACCAACGTTTTATAAACTGTTCTAGTGCTTTCTATAACTACTTTCACAGTCACTTTACAAACTAACTTGTCTTTATCTTTTAACCTATTTTGTCGTCGTTCATAAACTCTTTTGCCATTATTTTATAAACCGTTTTACTAGTATAAACTATTTGGATGTTGTCGTATGAACCACACTAGCATCGTCTTATAAACCGACAATTAAGCGTTTAATAAAATACTTTCGTCAAGTCTACGCAATCGTTTTGCTAAAATAAGGCTATTAATCACTCGTGCTGTTGTCCTATAACCATTTTTGCCATTATCTAATAAATTATTCTACTTTAAATCTCATAAACTATTTTTGCAATCAATTTTTGTAACAAACTGAAAGGTCGGCTTTTCATCTTGTTAATCTAATACATATTTCATAGGTTTGTTTATAAGCTCTTTTGCCATAATTCTATAAACCGTTTCGCTAACACCTTAAAAACTATTTCGATACCATTATATAAACCATTTTGTCAATCTCTTATAATTATCCGACTATTACCTCGCAACATATATATGGAATATATTTTAAGAACTAAATTGGGGCCATTTTAGAACTATTATTCGGTTAAATATGTAGAAGTGCTTTTGCTTCCCTATTATAAACTACTTTGTGGTATTTTACAAAACCGTTTCTATTGTCACTCATGAATTATTCCGTGTGTCATTTAAAAAAACTATTTCGCTTGTTGAAGCAAATTATAAACTATTGTCGTCGTCATCTTTGAAATTACTTCGTGTTCTTCTATAAATTTTAACGTTGTCACTTTTTAAATTTTTGAGTTGTCAGCTCCGTAAACCATTTGATACCATTTTTGAATCCCATTTACTGCGTACATTATAATCTATAGTCAAGTGTTTTCTCGTTAACTATTTTTGTATCACCTATTGAAGCTTTTTATGAAATATCTTGTGTCGTTATATAAAGCTACCTCATATTCCAGTGTTACGAAATGTTATGTACCTTAAAAAAATTTATCATTTATACCATATAAGATTTTTTTAAACTAACACATAGTTTGACGAATATGAGCGTATTATCGTATGTTCTTAAATTATGCATAGTCTGATCACCTATGTATAATTCAGGAAGGACCATGCTATGCTGAGAGTAGTCACCATAAAATTTTATCAATTTACCCTTACTTTCCATTTTTATTTTCTTTCTTTTCTCTACATTGTCAATGGGATTATATCGAACTCGTGTCTTAATTAATATTTTGCGTGTATATTCGTGAGTCATGTCGGTCACGTGTATTCGTATTCGTATTCGTAAGCGCCAAAACTAAGTAACCCTATCACATAGAGACACCATATCCTTAGCCTGAGAGACCGATCACGTCTCCTGTAGTCACGCCTATAATTTTGGATTTTATGATCTAACTTAGAACGTAAACTGGGACTTATCACTCTAATTGGATTATAACCAATAGAACTAGAAGATTTCTTTCAAGTATACTTACCTTTTTTGAGTTAGAATCACGTAAATTATGAGATTCTCGTATCGACAAAACTTTTGATGGACCTGAAGTTGAATCAAAAGGACGGACTTTATGGCATAGTACATGAAACCTTAGTTGATTAGAATGCCACACCTCTGCTTAAGACTTAGCCATTTAAGTGATCATCTTCCCAATCTACCGTAGTCACTGAGTACTCTGTTGAGATTAGTCAACGGAAATGTCATAGGAATTGATACCATCATTTAAGATTGTACACTGGATTTTCTTAATCATCTATTCAAAATAGACTTAATGCTCGTAGGACTTGGTAGTGTCGACGTTATCATCGGTATAGGTTGGTTGACAAAGTACCATGCCATGAGAAATTGTGAAGAAAAATCGTTCGTATCCCTTTGGTGATTAAAATTAACGATTCGAAACAATAGGAGTAATGGATATGCACCGATATTTGCTAGTAAGCAGAGTTGTTTGATAGGATTGGTACGTTGACGCGGGAGAACTTGAGACTCGAAGGCATGTTATGTGTTGAGAGAAAGAGAGTTGACCGTTATCCGGCGTAGTATGTCATATACTCAAAAGGATTAGTAAGACCAAGTTCCTCACCCTGGGGAGCTCTGATATTGTTCGTCAAAAAGAAGGATGGATCTTTCAGGATGTACATCGACAACCGAGAATTAAACAAGCTATCCGTGAAGAAACGTTACTGTTACCTAGTATAGATGACCTTTTCGATCAACTATGAGGATCTAACGTTTACTCAAAAATTCGATACAGGCACTAGTGGACACTAATTAGTTTCGAGGAAAAAGGATAAGTTCTAAGACCGGCATTTAGGACCGTTTATGAAACATTTCAAGTTTTTAAGGCATGCATTGAGTTTGAACAACACACCAGAGGCATCATGGATCTCATGAGTCGGGTGTATAAACCATTACTTGGATAGTTCATTGTTGATTTCGTTTTGTCATGCGAAATATGTGGAGCACGAGGAACTCTTAGGCATACCTTGGAAACGTTTTTTAAGAATAAGAAATTGTATCAAATTCTCTAAGTGTTGAATTCTGGCCCCAGAAGTGCAACTTTCTGATCACACGTTCGTTGATAGTTAATACATTCAGTAGGTTTCACCAAGATTGAGTTCAATCAAGGATTAGGCAACGCCTACAAACCCCAACCTAGACACGAAAATTCTTAGGTCCTGGCGGTTACTACTGATAATTTATCGAAGGTTTCTCTAGGATATAGAAACCTTTAACCAAACTGACTTAGGGAAAATGTGAAATACCAATGGGTAGAGCAATAGATGAGCCTTTCAACTAGTAACATAAGAAAACTTGTAGTACACTGACTTTTAGTATTTCCCAACGGATTAGGAAACTTTTTGGTTTACTATAACGCCTTGCATAATGGATTAAGCGTTATAATGATCCAAAAGGAGAAGGTAATAGCTTACAACCCTCGACAACTGGAAGTTCCTGAGAAGAACTACCCAACACCTGACCTAGAAATAGGAGAAATAGTGTTTAGTTTCAAGATTTAGGAAGGCTACATGTATGGCATAAAGCTTACCATGTTTACAACCCATAAGAGCTTACAAAAACCTTCTAATCAAAAGGGAAAATGAACATGAGACACGTAGATGGTAAAATTATCCTAGTAATTTCAATGGGTGGAGACGCTAGATACCGCCTTGGAGAGAAAAGCAAACCGTGAGTTGCAGAACAAAGTGAGCTAAGCCTCTCAGGGTGAGAGCCTTAGTGATGACTATTAATTCAAACATACCGCCACAGATTCATAAAACACAAGTAGAATCTCTTAAGACAGAGAACATTAAGGATGAGAACCTTCATGGAATAGACAACGAGTTTGAGAATGAGAATCGCTCGATGGAAACTTTAGATTAGGAGGAGGGTCGGTTCCAAAGCGTATTAAAGACTTAGGAAATTGGATAAAGCTGAGCACACAACCTAAACTATTTCATCCACCCTAAATCGGGATAAGATATATGCATAATCTTAAGACTTTTCACAATGGGACCGATATAGGAAGCGGCATCACCACTATGTCAGCAACAGATGCTTGGCGATGTCTAGGAAGATGTGGGACGGGATTACCAGAAGCATCCGGTTTACTGGTACAATCAGAAATACCCATTGGAATTTGAAAGAATATGTTGGCCATGGTTTTTTACTACATGACTACAAAGAAAACAAGCTTATGATCCCTATTTGGGTATTTGTGTTCATCAAATGAGTTATGTTGGTGGAAACACAAACACTGTAATTATCATGTTGATGTATCTCCGTGGAATGAGTGATACGTTTTTGCAAACGGGCGAAAAGCTGAACCATAGATATATTGACCTTTTTTTAAAGATCATTGCTAAGTAGGAAACGTCTGGCATGATCGTCTTGAACTCCCAAAGAAATTGAAGAGACAGATTTCATTAGTACGTTTACGGTCTCGAATTTGAAGAAACGCTTTGTTGATGAACCCTCTTGCTTATATCACTGGATGAAATCCAGTTGACGGACAAAATTGCACTTCAGTCACGCGAAGAAACGTGTCGAGATCAGGACATGTGGTTCAAGCGTCTGAAGCAGGAGTTGTATTCCGATTTTCAGTATCGCTGAGAACTATTAAGAGGGGTCCTGAGATTCACCTGGGATACGAAAAAAACCAAAGCCAAATAAAAAAGAAGTACCCGCACCTTTTCACCAACTCTGCACATGGCAGAGGTTGCGCCATAAGCTTTGAGGACAAAGCTTTTTAACAGGCGAAAGTATGTCAAAAACCCGTAAATTTCTTTTTGTGGTATTATAAACGTTTTTTGTCTCCAATAATTTGAATTTTATTAAGTTTCGTGATAATTTTTACGCGTACCGGGAAGTTGTCCGTTTAAATTATCTAATAATCATCTTCGGAGCGAAACCATATGTATTTCAAAGTAGTCTTTCATCATTGGAGAGTTTTTACATTATTTAATTATTATTTAAAATTTCTCAATTATTAGTGAAGTCGTTAGGTCATTTTCGTATTTATGTAATGCGGTTTAAGTATATTAATGCATGCTATGCATGGTAAACAGTTGATAATTAATTTCACATGCATGCCATGATAATCCCTAGTATGTTGGAGGTCACTTTTGGTCCCCTGGCTTTGTTGTAACCGGAATATCACATAACATATAAACTTAGGGATGCCCAATTTTTTTAAATTCTAAATCAAGGATAAAGCTCCCATATTTTGGCATAAGGACCATGTTACAACAACGGGTTTGTTAGGAGATCAAATTGGTCCACCTAGAAGACTCCTGGTCCCCACGCCGGTCAGATATCACTACATACATGCATGTGTGGTGATTTTTGGGAGCTAGCTTTATGTTATCTAATCATTTACTTAGCATATTCATTTAACACACACTTTGTTTCTCTTTTTTTCTTCCACTTCGTTTTTCGAACGACTACAAAACACAACATAAATCATTTCTTTTATAATATTTTGATCAAAAACCATTTGAAGATATATTGTTCGGGGGTGATTGTTATTTCATCGGGTAGTTTATAAACTAATGTTTGGGTTATTCTAAGTTTCTAATATCTTTTGTCGCGGTTTCCTTTTAAGTCTTGCCTCTACTTTTTATAATGAGTTTGTACTTTTGCATTCGTATGATCATTTAGACCCAGGTAGAGACAAAGCGGAATCATTGTTATGAAAACCATTAACTATTTTTCTATAAAACCACAAGTCTCAAAGTTTAATATTTTTATTTATAAATGGAAGAAACATAAAAAGTAGTTGACTTTTTGCGTATTTAAAAGTTCATTGTGACTATTTTGATATATATTGTTATTATTACGGCTATGTTATAATGGAGATTTATTGGTATTGCTGCTTTAAATATTGTTGGCGGAAGAGATTAAGTTAGATGTTTGTTTTGTTGGAAGTGTAAATTGAAAGTCAAAGAGGTTTAGGTTTAGAAATGGAATTATGTTGTTTAATATGTGCGGTGATTGTAGAGATAGATCGGATATTCTTTTGAGTCCAATAAAAGGTTGTACTTTTATAAAATGGATATTTTCAGGTCAAAATGGATAAAAATGGAAAGTACGATATTTTATGAAGGTTTCATGTCCGAAATTTAATAAACTTTTATTCAAATGCGTCGAAAAATAAAATACTAGTGCATCACAGTGTATAAAACTAGTGCATCAAAATGTATAAAACTAGTGCATCACAATGTATACAATTGGTGCGTCTAATGTATATATCAAGTGCATCACAATATAAAAATTTAGTGCATAACATTGTTTATATTCACTTAAGTATAAAGAATTTTTTTATTACATCAACTGAATAAAAAATATTAATAGTATGATGTCTTAACTTTTGATGTTACTAACAAATACCTATGGTGTACTAAATTGTTTACTTTATGTTAGATTTTTAAATGTGATACACTACTAATACAGTGCATCACCGTGTATACACCTAGTGCATCATAGTATATAAAACGGTGCATCACAATGTATATAACTAGTGCATCATAGTGTAAAACAAACACAATGATGCATTAAATATAAAAATATGATGCACTAGATCTAGGATTAGTTACAATTTGATGCATTGGTATTTTGAACTATGATGTAGCAACATTGTAACTATGATGCACTAGTTATATAAAACAAAAACACTGATGCACTAGATTTAAAACTATGATGCACTAAACAAAATGAACACAAAAGATACTGTAAATAAGATAATCTTCCATTAAAAATGTATGATATACATTTATTTCATTACAATTGATCGGTTTATCATTGGTAAAAGAAAAGGAAAACAATTTGAATATTCATTTTTAGCATATGGATTATCTCAAACAAGCTTTTTTTGGAAGACCTGATTGCTTTGGTTTCTTTGATGCTGACGCTGCCTATTTGCAAGTCTTGGAATTGTAGTTACAACCTTCATCTCAGACTTACAAAATTCAACCTACAAAAAAGAATAAACATGATATATTAACATTGTGATGCACTTGATATAAAATTGTAATGCAGTACATTCAGGCAATGTGATGCACTGAATATGACACTATGATGCACTAGGCTACGTGATGCACTAAAATTAAATAAAAGTGATGTACTGGAAATGAAACTCTGATGCACTAAATTGTTACGTGTGATTCACTAAACATACTAGTGCATCACAGTGTATCAAATTACCGTATCATAGTGTAAAAACCTGGTGCATCATAATGTTATTTTTAGTGCATCTCAATGTACGAAACTAGTGCATTACAGTATGAAACAAGTGCATCAAAGTACAAAACCATATTCAAAAGTTTGGAATATTCATTTTTGGCATATGGATTCTCTCAAACAAGCTTTTTTGGAAGATCTGATTGCTTTGGTTTCTTCGATGCCGACGCTGCCTATTTGCAAGTCTTGGAATTGTAGTTACAACCTTCATCTCAGACTTACAAAATTCAACCTACAAAAAAGCACAAACATGATATATTAACATTGTGATGCACTTGATATAAAATTGTAATGCAGTACATTCAGGCAATGTGATGCACTGAATATGACACTATGATGCACTGAATATGACACTATGATGCACTAGGCTACGTGATGCACTAAAATTAAATAAAAGTGATGTACTGGAAATGAAACTCTGATGCACTAAATTGTTACGTGTGATTCACTAAACATACTAGTGCATCACAGTGTATCAAAATACCGCATCACAGTGTAAAAACCTGGTGCATCATAATGTTATTTCTAGTGCATCACAATGTACGAAACTAGTGCATCACAGTACGAAACAAGTGCATCAAAGTACAAAACCATATTCAAAAGTTTTGAATATTCATTTTTGGCATATGGATTCTCTCAAACGAGCTCTTTTTGGAAGATCTGATTGCTTTGGTTTCTTCGATGCCGACGCTGCCTATTTGCAAGTCTTGGAATTGTAGTTACAACCTTCATCTCAGACTTACAAAATTCAACCTACAAAAAAGCACAAACATGATATATTAACATTGTGATGCACTTGATATAAAACTGTAATGCAGTACATTCAGGCAATGTGATGCACTGAATATGACACTATGATGCACTGAATATGACACTATGATGCACTAGGCTACGTGATGCACTAAAATTAAACAAAAGTGATGTATTGGAAATGAAACTCTGATGCACTAAATTGTTAGGTGTGATTCACTAAACATACTAGTGCATCACAGTGTATCAAAATACCGCATCACAATGTAAAAACCTGATCCACTAGACCAGCCATTATCTGTCACAGTAAACAAATGAGCTACATTACATCAACAAATTTCATACTATATTTATCTTGAAACTAACAGTCCATTGAAGTTATACCTTATGAATGGTGTAATATGGAGCCCAAACTGGTTTAATAGCTTCAAAACGATTGAAAAATTTAGATGTGAAAGCAGATAGATACATTGTACCTATTTTTTCTTGACACTCAGCAAGTGCAGATACCACAACTATCATCTTCTTTTCGAGAGTATCGTTACTAGTGCTAGCTCACGTTAGAGACATCACCATGATAAAAGGGGAACTAGCAATTCTTAGACTCATGCCATGAGCACATACAATACAAGATATACGACTCGTGAAGTTTTGCAAACTAGAAATAGATCAGCCTAATACTTTCTTTTGGGTCAAACTAGCAACACAATTTACAACAACTGTAATCTCATTAAAAAATTGTTCATGTACCAGTCAACCGGTCTCATTTGATGAAATTGTCAATATTCTTGTTTACACATTAAGGATGAAAACCGTATAGAAAAAAAAACATTTCAGAAAACTAAAGTTATAACTCAATAAGCATCACAAATCCATACACGAAATATAACTATTACCAAACAGAGGCTAAAGTTATAACTCAATAAGCAACTACATAAAATTAATGAGCACAAGTATAAGAGCAACAAAATAAACTACAGAAAAAGTAAACGAACCTACGAAATGACCACGAAGCTCTTGATCCAGAGCCTCCAAACCACCATACGCCACTTCAAAATTCGGCAAACCAGCAGTTTCCCTAAAACTATAAACCAGTCTATCAACATCCAACATTAACAAATACTCCAAATTCGTCTGCTGAGCTTTACCATAAATCGTATCGGCATCCAATCTCACATCACTCACTGACACTTCCCTCAAAAACTCCCCTCCAACGCCACTATTCTTAATCTTCTTATACATCATCATCCAACTAAACTCACCCCCCTCTCTCAAAATCTTCCTAGGAAT
>BQNB010065118.1:0-35057 GCA_026074375.1 Tanacetum coccineum | reverse complement strand
TTTTTGTAGTAGTTTTACTTTTCGATAACATTCTAAAAACGCTTGAGAATTGATTGTGTTCATATTTTCGATTTTATTGATTTTGTGATTCATTATCAATTTAAATTTGGTAAATCTCACATTTTTGGTTGAATCGAATTTGCGGAGCTAATTTTCGTAAATATATTTTAAACGCAACAATTTCATCGAAATTGCTCACTTTACGGTTGTATCGTATTGTTGATTCATTATCAAAGATTGTATAATTTCATCGAAAATATACAATATTTGATAATCACGAGTAGGATTTATTATTTTTTAGTGTTTACCGAAAATTGAAATCATATAGGAAAGTTGTGATTACAAAATACATTTCTGGTGTTACTTAAAACGCTTAAATTCAATCGAAATTGATCATTTACGATTTAATCGTAATCTTGATTCTTTTTCGATTGATACTTTTGTGAAAACTGTGATAACCGAGAAAGATTTGGGTTAGTGAGTGAATGCAGTTTTGGGTTGGATAGTATTCGGATTGAATTTTAATTGAGTTTGTTTTGAGATATCATTTGTGATTGTGTTTGTGATATATCAAAAAAATAGAATCAAAAGATATGGTATTTTCATGCTTGGAAAATGATGTGAGAGAATTGCAACATCTGCGAGAGCAAGAGAGTTTAATGGAAAAAAATACGAAAGTGCTCTTAAATCACTTAAGTCGTTTTTTCAGGATCTAGATATCAGAATTGTAGAATCGTCTCATCACAACTCATTTGAGTTTCTCTTTAGACAAGCGTATAATATGAATCGTTGATAGAGAATTGAGAAAGGTGTCAAAGACGAATTCTTCAAAAACATAAATAAACTAGAGAAATTTCATGAGTGTGAGTCAAAGAAATATTTTCAAGAGGTCAAGAAACTGTTTTGTCAATTCTTATATTTGAACCATTCGATTTCATTGGATTATGAAAAACACTCGCAAGTGTTTACCAAATGCGTTCATAGAGGATGGAACACTGACTCCATCAAACAAAATCTTATTTATTATCTAAATAACTTGGAAAAGGTAATTGATGCATGAGTACTTCTCAAAGAAGAATTGCGAATAAAAGAACGAAATGTCAAAGAAAGAAGGAACGAAGTGAAACGGTTGAAGGAAATAGAGTTGCAGAAATAGGAAAGCATGATGAATGTAGGAAGAATATTAAATGATAATTTGGATTTCACTGAACAGCAGGGTAAATGCAGTAGGGAAAGATACGGATGCTGAAGGTACAAAGATCAGTAAGAATGGTTTAGATTATGATATCATCATTGCCAAATCTTCTCATGACAAAGACAAAACTGAGGTACAATGGTCAAATAATGGATTGTTTGAAAATTATTTTTATTCTAATCATGAAGTTGAGAAAACAAACAAGAATAGTAAAGCACTTAAAGAAGCAAATGATTTGTTAACCAAAGAACTTAAAATGTATAACGAAAGGCTTACGATTTTGGGAAAGAAACCAGTCACCGTCTTAAAAAGGGATTATGATGAATTGCAAACTCAACTTCTTAATGAAAAATAAAAAGACGACGATCTTGAAAAACAAAAAAGTGAGTTAGCAAATAAAATTTAAAAAAGAAACATTGAAATTGCCAGTATATGTCATGCAAGTAATACTTTGAAAGCGAATGTTAAACATCACGAGGATAAATATCTTAATGAAATCCTTGAGTTGCAAAATAAAAACAAAGATCTTGAAAACATTATTTGTGAAATGGGCAAATCAACTGAAACGTTTCGGTTGCTTACAAATGAACAAAGAGCATATCGGGTTAATATACGTAGTTTGGGTTTGGGATATAAAGGTCCTTGTGTGCTTTCACAAGCTAATGCTAAAAATCCTAAGTTGTATGATGCTTATTAACTTCGTGATGAGAATGTACAACTGCATGTGTTTGATTCTGAGGAAACTTTTGAGGATGCTGAAAAGAGTCGATTAAAAATAAAAGTGTTTCAAAAAGATGAAAAAGTTCAAGAGTTAAAGATAAAACCAATCGATTATCTAAAATTGAACAAACTTTATGAAACTTTGGTTCCACAGGTTGAAATTTCTCTTGAACAAAAATACTTTTCAGAAACTTTTATATCTTCTGAAACTCCTTCAAATGCAAGTACATCGAAATCACCTTGTGCATCAATGCCAAGTCCAAACAACATGAAACTGTATTTGGAAAAAAATGGAAAATTAAATTAGCACGTTGTTTGAATTATTACAAAAATCTTCCAAACGTGAAAGTATTTGTTATACAAGTCCAGAACAAATTCGTTTAACTAATTTTTGTCAACAAGAGGTGAAACCTATTCTTCAAAATTTTCATTTGAATCTTGAAATATTTCAAAAACGATTCTCAGAAGACATAAAAGAAATGATGGACGTTTTTTATTCAATGGAAAGTGATTTTGATAAAACTTTGAAACAAAACGAGCTTTTAAAAGATTGCCTCTTGGAAGTAACCTTAGCTGAAGATGTTAAGAATCTTGTCACAACCTCTTGTGTGGAAATTAGGAATAAGAATTTACAAGATGAAATTGAACGATTTTCAAAAGAGTCAAAAGATATTTCAAATGAGAGTAAAACCACTGATACGTTTTGTAATGATGCATTTGATGTTACAGAAGAGAAGTCAAAAAGAATTGTCGACTTAGAAAAAGATTTGTCAAAATTAGAGGCAAAAAGTATTGCTTTTGAAATCGCACTTTCAGCACAAGTCTCAAGAAAATAATTCTTTGAAAACATTGCAAAAATAAAATGAGATTTTTTTGGCATTCTTACAAATTGAAAATGCACATTTAAAAAAGACTTATAAAGATTTGTTTATGTCAGTCCAAAGGTCAAGGGTTGAGACTAATCAATGTGATGAAGTCAAAGTTAAGTTCGATTTTGCTAAGATTGAAACTAAAAACATTGAGTTGGAACATCAAGTGGCTTCATTGCTTAAAGAGAATAAACACTTGAAGTTTGTGTACAAAAACTTATTTGATTTGATCAAAAAGTCACGACCTCCGACACAAAATTTAAACATACCACAAAACGAGGCAGAACAGTTAAAGTCTGATGTGTCTGAAGTTGTGGATAAAAAGTTTGAACACATTTTGGGTAAAGATGATTCCTCCCCAAGTTCAATTACTAAGAGTAATATTTATGAACTTGAAAAGGAATCAGGGGAGAATATTTATGAAAATGCAAATGTGATCTTCAAACAAAGATTATCAAGCTTGAAAAAGTTTTAACTCAATAAACAAAAGATTTTGATGATGTTAAGCTTGAATTGTCAAACAGAACAACCAAGTTTGAAGCATATTTTGAAAAAATTGAAATACAAAAGTTGTTCTCGAACGACAATTGGCTCGAAAGATTGATGATTCCAAAGCTGAAAAGGATCAATTTTTGAAAAAATTAATAATTTAAGGACTCAACTTGAAAATCTGAAAGGGAAGTCTATGAAAACTAAGTTTGATAAACCTTCGATTTTAGGAAAACCACGTGCTGATAAACTTTTAATAAACTCTCAAAATTCAAAATCATGGTTTACTCCCAAAGTTGTTGTCCAAAAGGATTTGTCAAAACCAGTCACTGCACAGTCTTTACCTAAAAATGAAAAAGATCAGGTTTTGAAACGAATTGCATCGTTAGAATCAAAATTGGCATCACAAGGTCTTTGTTCTGGTCAAAAGGAATATCATTAGTTGAGAACT
This sequence comes from Tanacetum coccineum, assembly GCA_026074375.1. NCBI lineage: Eukaryota > Viridiplantae > Streptophyta > Magnoliopsida > Asterales > Asteraceae > Tanacetum > Tanacetum coccineum. The sequence goes on along the minus strand of BQNB010065118.1, from coordinate 31,333 downwards.
TCGTATAATGCTTTAAAAGTAAAGTTTTATTCTCTTAACCGGACAAAAAGGAAAACCAATGTTTCAAAATCTTCAAAACCTAAAGTAAGTGTTTCGGAAAAGGATCACACGGGTGAATCCTCTATACCGTTTTTAAAAAGGGTTTCTCAGTTTACAACCTATTCTTTGCAAAAAGGTAGGAAGTTTTCTAAGAAATCTCAAACTTTTGAAATATCTACTTCTCAAAAGGGTTTTAAGAAAAGTGCTTCAAATGCAAAGAATCAATATTTTGAAACATCACACTCTTGTTTTACACCGGTAAAACAAGTGTGGAGGTTTTCTAAGAAATCTTAAACTTTTGAAACACCTACTCTCAAATGGTTTTTAAGACACGTGCTTTAAAAGAAAAGAATCAAGTTTTTGTAACTTCACACTCTCATTTTACACTAGTAAAACAAATGTGGAGACCAAAGCAAAGTCATTTAAAATCTTTCAAATATTCCGAATCAGAAATGCTTTCAATGCAAAACAAGAATGACTCGGCTTTGAAAAACAAAAACAATGGAAGATTTTCAAACGTTTAAAAAAAATCAGAATGATACACCAAATGTTAACAACAAATGGAAATCTTCTTCATCAACAAGTTTTAAAACACCACAAGAAACACCGAGTTTCAATAATCAATGGAAAATCAAAATGAATTTTAAATCTTCGTTGATTCCACGAGAGTTGTTTTCAAATGAAACACCGGTTTCAAGCCCTTGTTGGAACTCAACATCTTTACATCGACTTGACACAACTTTCAATTGGTTTTCAAAACTTGGCAAACCCGTTAGCACTATGCTTAAATGGGTTCCAAAGGTTGTTGTCTAATTCGATGTCACAATGGTTTGTAATCAAATGTCAGATTACAACCCGGTTTTCAAATAAAAGAGAAGTGTACATTTCAGTGCGGTTTATCTTCAAAAGAAGAGAAATCGTCTTTGTCATGAGCAATTTTTATCAGAATTCTTTCAAAAAGTTTGCTTGGGACATACGACTTCTAAGTAAATGTCAGCTTAGGACTCGTTCTTCAAAGAAAGGAAAGCGTACATTTTCGTACATTTATCCTCACAGCGGGAAGCTTACAACTTCTTGGACTTGAGCTAATTCATTAAGATATTCCAAATCTTGAGCTCAAGTTTTTAAAATGTTGAACACAATTTTCAATAATCTCTCAAAAATAATTTTTTTAATCTTTCAAATTGTGTATTCAACACCCCTTCCTCAATAAACTTTTTCAAGATTTTGAGCATAAATTTTCAAAACATGAAGTGTTTGAGCACAAATTTTCAAGAATTTATCAATAATAATTCAAAATCTTTCATAATAATGTGCTCAACACTCATTCCATCCCTCAATATAATTTTGATGTCATACAAAGTGAAGTGTTTTATTATTGATGGGGAGTATAAAGAGAAATATTTTTTTTTAAAACAAAAGGAAAATTTTCAAGTCAAAATAGTTGTTGTCAAGTATATCGACAAGCGCGTCAGCGATCTAAGTTGCTTCTGGTCTAGGATACTCGAAAGCGTTGTTAGCATCGTTTGGGTTGCATCCGTTTGAGAGTATTCGAAACTGTTGTTAGCGGCTTGGTGACCATCCATTTTAGATATAGACACACTTGGCACAACTAGTTTCTCAAAATTGTTTAAAAACATTCAGAAATGTTCCAAATCACAATCATACTATATCCGTTTTCTCCCATGTTCTTTCAAAAACTCATAAGCTATTTTAATCCATTGATATCAAAAATATCATATGGTATGCTATTTTTGAGGGGAAGAAAACTGGATTAAAATGTGATCGTCTCCCATGTGCTTTCAAAATCTCAAGTAGCTATTTTAATCCATTGATGTCAAAAATATCATATGGTATGTTATTCTTGAGGGGGAGAAAATTGGATTAAAATGTGATCATATTTGACTCAAGTGCGAAACTCTTTCCTTCATGTGCAAAAAATCTATCAAAGTTATGATGCACATGTGTATGGGGAGTATTTCTTAAAGTGAAACTTTCAAAGTGTTAAAAGTTTTGATTTATATCAAATACTTTGATTGATTTTCAAATGGTTTTATGGTTCTGATCTTAATACCAAACAACCAACTACCTCACGATGATCAAGAAAGTAATAAGGTGGTAAGTTTAGGTATTATCCCATGATCCAACCAGAACCGGAAAGATCTACCCAGGGACATTTCATAGATAGAATAGAAGTCCTTAGGTATGATGGAGTTGAATGACAATGGGAATAATATCAACTAAGGCATGAGCTATCATCGAAACAATCACAACATGATAATAGTAATGACGTCTTGGTAGACATTGAAGGGGTTGAATGAAAAAGAAATGATGTGTAAAGGGTGAAAAGAAAAAAGCCCTCCACAACATTAGGCAAAAACCGAGTCAATACATAATCTATCGAATATCACAAAGATGATATTTGGTATTGAAGAAAGACATCATGGACCCAGTGATGCAATGCATAACCTTTCCCAGCCACTCAAGATTCTCTTAAAAGAATTCGTGTTTCATTGTCATGCAGATTAAATTCATAATCTATTGACATCTTACTCTGAGATTGTTGATATTGAAAAGGTAGCACTCTGCTCCATCCTCTGATCACTAAAACCAAAAACGCACTAATTGAGTCTAGAACCGAATGAGATCATATCATTAATTCTTACATAGGACACAAAAGTACATTTGTATTAAACATCAATTTTACAAATAGTACAATAGTCGTATATATGTTTATGTGACATTGCATGTCTTTGTGACATTACACAGAACATTCAAGAGTGATACTTAATAAAGTATTCACAATAATGAATGGAAATCCTACCAGTGCTAACATTAAGCAAACACTAAACGTAGGTTACTAATCTGAACGTAGGTTACTAATTTGAAAATGATTGTTTAATTGATTCCTCAGTGTTTAACTAGTAAATCTAAGTGATCTATTAGTTATAGTGTTTTTCCAGGTCTTTGTTTTTTAAAATACAAACAACATTTCCTTGATTCATTCAAGTGAAGGGTTGGATTACCAAGGTTACTTTTGATGTCATATTTAATGAGGGAGATTGTTGGAATAATTGAAGTTCGTAGATGAGCTCTATGCTTAGACCGCACTCCACACATGACTTCACTATCGAATATCAGGCATAAACCAGATTATGATTATGTTTGTATGGGCAACAAATATTAATTAGGGGGAGAGAGTGTTCTAGCTAATATTTTGATTGAGCGCAACAATTAGGGGGAAGAAATGTGTACATCGGGACATAATTGACTTTGGTGTATACACACTTCCGGGACTTATTGCTTCGTGTTATAGTTTCTTTTCTATGAGCTTGTTTGTGTGAAGTATGTGCATACAACATGTTGTTTATTTGGGGGAAGCACTTGGGGGGAAGATAATTTATGTTTCAACAACATCAAAAACTTCTCTACCTTTCAGAAGCTTAAGAACACTCATTCATATTCATTACCTTCATATATCATCATACTCAAAGTTCAAAGATACACTTCCGCAACTCTGATAATTAAAGATCTTCCTCAAATCATCAAGATGTTGATCAAGACAAAAGTTCTACTTGAAGACTGTTAGCTACAAGAAAAGTATAAGTATGTTTGTCAGAAGATTCATAAGACAAATCAATATGGATTCACGGTAAGTAACGATGATATGAAAAGATCTCAAAGGCAAAAGACGAAAGATAATGAAAGATAAAGATCAAGATCACAAGAGCATGATTGGAACGAGATCACTATTACACAACAAGACTAAAGACAACAAGCATTAAAGATTAAAGATCAAGGTCACAAGAGAGATCTCAATGATTACCCTTTAGGGGGAGATTGTTCTGAATAGAAAGTGATGATCATTAATGCAATCAAAAAGAGATCTCAATGATCACCCCTTAGGGGGCGATTATTAAGAATGAAAAAGTGACAATCTTATTGAGATCAAGTCTTGTAAAAACAGAGAAATAATATTGTGTAATAGGTTAGGTGAAAGGCTCGTGACTAAAATAAAGTCACGAGACCCGGCTTAATAGCCAAAGGCTAAAAGCTAAGAGCTCTTAGCTCCTCTTGTAAGAAGGGTATAAATACCCCTCCCTACATCATTCATGAGGTAATCCTTCTAATCAATCTAATTCATTTATCTTATTCTCTCCATCCCTCTTTCTTTTTCTAATTTATATACTTCTCCTCCTCCTCTCTACTCTTTCTCTCTTGAATAAACACACATATAAACACCTAAACACACACTATATTGTTTATTTGATCCTAAAATCAAGACCTAACAAAAATATCTAGCTAGCTAGATGTCGGGATGTCTCTTCATATCTACAATCTATATATCTATGTTAATACAAATAAACTCGTAAAAACATTTATTTATATTTTGACGATCTTGCTATGTTTTGTCAATAACAAAACATAAAATCACATTTGTGTAAACTACCTAAATCACCCATATTATACCAAAACACTTTTACAACTTTCTTTTTTTAGTAACTTAGATTTATAATTTACATTACTTATAAATAAAACATTAAAAAGTTTTACATCATCACCTTAGCATATCTTAAGGTAATCTATTAAGATTACATATGATCTTTTAAGATTTTACAAATCAAAATCCGGATATGGTTACTGTTGGCCGGTTTCATTCAGTTACACTAGCCGGTTCCCTTTTACAAAGGAACCGGTAAAACCAGGCTACAGTGTAGATATTGGCCTATAAATACCAAGCCATTTCTCATGTTTTACTCACCTATTTCCAATTCTAAACACTCTAATATACTGATCATCCTTCTCTCTTTAGCTCTTGTTTAGTTTGCTTTAGCATTTATAGGTAACTCTCTTCAAGGAAGAAATTGAAAAACACCCTTTTTAGACGATCAAGTTCCAAGTACCTTGTTTCGTACCTCCATTGCATCATCAAGATCACTTTCTAATTCTTGTACATCATATAGTAGTTATAGTTGTATCCATCCTCTTTGTAAACCAAGTGTAGTGATATTGGTGTGATTCTACCTTGTAAAGAATCTGGTATTTAGCTTTGTACCGTTAAAAGGTGTAAGAAACGTTGCGAGGATTCTCCGCCAGTTGAAAAGGAGATTGGTGACTAATGTTTACTAACTCTCGAGTAGGTGACTCGGAGAGTCGAGTAGGGCAAGGAAGGTGTCCTTGTAGCTGAACCACTATAAACACTTGTGTCTTGGTTCTATCTCTCTAACTCTTTACTTACTTGAATTATATATATATATAAAATATATAACTATATAATATATATATATAATTATCAAACAAACATCAATATCCGTTAAAACTTCACATAAGATATTGGCAAAGAAAAATTTAAATATTGGTAAAACTATTCAACCCCCCCCCCCCTTCTAGTTTTCCATAATTGGCATCAAAAGCTAGGTTACCAAAGTTTTTAAAATATATTGTATTTTAAATCTTTAAAATGATAATGGATTCAAAAAAAACTACAAAGAAGGCCAATCTATGCAACGACCACCTCTCTTTGAGGCAAATTGTTTTGATATAATGGAAAAATGATTTGAAACTTATGTGAAGTCTAAATGGGATATTGATATTGGCCAACATTAGTTTTCTGTCAATTATAAACCTAACCATTAGAAACAAAGATGAAAGGATGAAATCATCCTTATGAGAAATTTGAATAAGAGTCATAAAGAAAATGAATTTCCAAAAATGATGTGAAGTCAAAATGTTTTAGCACATGCTTTTAACCTACAAAACGAATATGAAAGAATTTTCATGTGTAATACGGCTAAAGATATTTGGAACTCACTAATAATCACTCATCAAGGTAATAAACAAGTTAAAGATAACAAAATAGACTTGTTTGTCCAAAAATATAAAGAATTTGTTATCTTTGATGATGAAACCATTGATAAGCTTATTTGCTAGATTTAATACTATTATTACATCTTTAAAAGCACTTGATGAATCCTTTTCAACTCATAATCATGTTAGGAAATTTCTAAGAGCGCTCCCCACCAAGTGGCGTCCGAAAGTGATGGCAATAGAAGAATCTAAGGACTTATCAACATTACCGCTAGACGAGCTCATTGGCAATCTAAAAGTCTATGAGGTAGTGCTTGAAAAGGATTCGAAGATCTCCAAAGGCAAGAAAGAAAAATACAAGTCACTTGCACTAAAATCAAGAAAAGCTTCATGTGATGAAGAAGTATCTTGCTCGGAAAGTGACGATGAAGAGTATGCCATGGCCGTAAGATATTTCAAAAAGTTCTTTAGAAGAAGAGGAAATTTTATCCGCCAACCTCATGACGACAAAAAGAACTTCCAGAAGATTAAGGAAGACCAAAAAGGATAAAGAAGATCATAGGTGCTTCAAGTGCGGTGATCCAAATCACTTCATAAGTGATTGTCCTAAAAACTCCTACAACGATCAAAAGGCATTCGTTGTTGGGTGTTGGAGCGATAGTGAAGAAGACTCCAAGAAGGAAGAAATCTGTCTCATGGCACTTGACAACAATGAGGTACTCTCCGACACTCCCTACTATAGTAGCTCATCTCTAAATAATGAATCATTACAAAATGAGTATGATAAACTATGCAAAATCAGTCGTAGGTTAACCAACAAAAATAGACACCTCAAAACTAAGAATTAACTAATGAAAAATGAAGCTTGTGACCTTAGAAAAAGAGTAGAACAACTAGAAAGAAACAAAGAAACTTGTGAATCATGTGTTAACCTTGAATATAAAGTTAGCTCACTATTACTAAAACTAGCGAGTTTCGAAAATAGTAGCATCTTTTTATAAGAAATGCTTGAAAAACAAAAAACACAAAAAGATAAGCATGGGATTAGATTCACAGAGTACATGGCTTCTATTAGCAATACTAAAACCAAAACATTAAGTCATGTAGACAAAAATTCGTCTACTGTAGAACCGGCTTCGCCGGTTCCCTCTATAAGTGAACCGGCTAGTTCAATCGAACAGAACTATCTCTCTGCAGAGAAATCTGAAATTTTAGAAACTAACGTATTGAAAAGAAATAGTTTCGTATAAATAACTAGGAAACCTTCATCAAACACTCCTGTAAGGAATGTAAAACAATCGCCAATCCTAAAGCTTAGTCAAGGACTTGGTAAAAGTAAAATCCAAACACCTCCTAAAACACCCCATAGGAGAACCAATACACTATATCCGAAAAGCGACTACCATCAAGTTGGTTGGGTTTATTCACAACAAGCTTATCAGTTTCAACCCCCTAACTTTGGTCCATGGGGATCATGTCATCCATACCCATACATGAATTAACCAAACGGCATGTATAACGCTAACAGACCCATGAGATATTGGGGACAAGGTACGTCTAAAAGTAAAGTTATAACCAGACGAGTGGATCAAAGATAGCAGATGCTCAAGACATATGACGAGGAACAAAGATCTATTTTCAACATATAAGGCTATAGACGGAGGTAACATAGTGTTTGGTAGTAACATTAAAAGCAAGATCATCGAAAAAGGTACAATCACTCACAACACTCTTACTATTCATGATGTTAGTCATGTAGAAAATCTTAGCTTTAATTTACTTAGCATAGGATAAATATGTGATAAAAAAATGCAAAGTACTATTTAGTGACACCGGTAGTGAAATTTTTAAAGACGACAGTACCATAGGAAGAGGGATTAGGAAAAATGATCTTTATATAATAAAAATGGGAAACTCACCTAAAGATAGTCTTTGTCTTAGCTCGATAGATGATACTTCGACCTTATGGCATCGAAGATTGGGTCACGTCAATATGCGACTTATTCAATCGCTATCATCCAAAGAGCTTGTTAGAAACTTACCTAAACTAAAATTTGAAAGTCATTTTTGTGACGCCTGCAACATTGAAAAACAAGTACACGCAAGCCATACGGCTAAAAACATGGTTTCAACAACTAGTGTCTAGAACTTTTACATATGGACTTGTTTGGACCATCGACCGGCTAAAGTTACAGAGGAAACTTCTACACTTTGGTAATTGTCGATGACTACTCAAGATACACTTGGACAATATTTTTAAAACACAAAAAGGAAGTTTTTGACCACTTTGAAATTTTGAGTAAAAAGATTCAAGTACAAAAAGGTTGTCCCATTATTTCAATTCGCACGGATCATGGTCGGGAATTTGATAATGAAGTACAATTTGGAGCATTTTGTGTTGCTAATGGTATCACTCACAACTTTTTAGCTCCTCGTACTCCACAATCAAATGGAGTAGTAGAACGTAAAAATCGTACTTTACAAGAAATGAGTAGACCATGCTTAATGAACAATCAATCCCTCAAAAGTTTTGGTGTAATGTTGTCGACACCTCCACCTATATCTTAAATAGGATCTTGATTAGTCCTTTCCTCAGAAAGACTCCTTACGAGCTTTTCAAAGGTAAAAAGCCCTCCTTAGAATATTTTAAGGTTTTCAGTAGTAAATGCTTCATTCTTAATACTAAGAACTATCTCACTAAATTTGACCCAAAATCTACCGAATGCTTATTTCTTGGATACTCTCCTAATAATACGGCTTATATAATTCTAAATAAAGAAACCATGAGGATCGAAGAATCTTTAAATGTAAGATTCAATGAAAGTCCACCTCCAAAGTCATCACATCTTGTAGATAATGATATCATTTAAAGTTAAATTATAGTAAACCAAATAGAAGACATAGAAATCAAGGAAAATGAACCGTTAAACAAAGAAATCATTAACATCAAAGAATCCAAAGACCATCCCATAGATTCGGTCATAGGTAAGCTTAGCGAAAGAACCTTAAGATCACAAGTCCAAAGTCAAAGTAACTTATTTTGCTTCGTGTCCTCTATAGAACCCAAAAATATGAAAGAAGCCATACAAGATGAAAGTTAGACTATAATTATGCAAAAAGAATTAAACCAATTCAAAACAAACAATGTATGGAGTCTTGTTCCTCCACCCGATAACCAAACCATAATTGGTACTAAATGGGTCTTTAAAAATAATTAGATGAAAATGGTGTCGTGTCTAGAAACAAAGCCAGACTTGTTGCACAAGGTTATAACCAACAAGAAGGAATAGATTTTAATGAAACCTATACTCCTATAGCAAGATTAGAATATATAAGAATCCTCTTTGCTTATGTTTGTGCACTTGACTTCAAGCTCTTTCAAATAGACGTCAAAAGTGCTTTCCTAAACGATTTTATAAACGAAGAAGTCTATGTTTCTCAACCTCCTGGTTTTGTCAATTTTGAAAAACCCAACCATGTATTTAAACTTAAAAAGGCTCTTTGTGGTCTTAAACAATCACTCAAAGCTTGGTACGATACACTCAAGGCCTTTCTCCTTTATTATATGTACACCATAGGCTTGGTAGACAACACTCTATTTACCAAAAAAGGTTTCACATATCATCATTGTCTAAATTTACATGGACGACATCATCTTTAGATCAACTTGTCAAGACCTTTGTGATGATTTTTCAAAAATCATGCACGATGAGTTTAAAATGAGCATGATGGGTGAATTAAATTTCTTCCTTGGTTTACAAATCAAACAACTAGAAGATAGCATCTTTTTCAGCCAATCCAAATACATCAAAGAGATGCTTAAAAATTTTTGTCTAGAAGACTCCAAACCAATCAAAACTCCTATGTCATCTAAAACCAAACTCACTAAGGACGAAGACGGGGAATCCGTTGACGACACAAAGTATCGTGGCATGATTGGTAGTCTTCTCTACCTAACGGCTAGTCGGCCGGACATCATGTTTAGTATTTGTCTATGCGCCTGTTTTCAAGAAGTTCTTAAAACCTCTCATCTAGAAGCAGTAAAAAGGATTTTTTGAAATATTACGGGAATAACTCATTTAGGTTTATGGTATCCTAAAGGAACAGGTGTAGAAACCATTGTTTACGCCGACTTCGTTCATGCGGGAGATTATGTCGATCGCAAAATCACAAGCGGTGTGTGCGCATTTATGGGATGTTGCCTCACATCGTGGTTCTCTAAGAAGCAAACCGTCCTAGCTATTTCCACCATCGAAGCCAAATACGTCTCTGCTAGAAAAGCTTGCCAATAAGCTTTATGGATGAAACAAGCCCTAGTAGACTATAACATAAAATTAGATGACATACCCGTCCTTTGTGATAATAAAGGTGCCATCGATCTTAGTAAAAACCCTGTTCTCCATTCCCGTACCAAACATATAGAAATCCGACATCACTTCCTTCATGACAATGTCCAAAAGGGGGAACATCTCAATTGAAAAGGTCATTTTCGAAGACAACATTGCCGATATCTTAACTAAACCTCTCAAACCCTTCAACCTTCTTAGACTAGGTCTCGACCTCATAGAACCAAACGCCTAAATTACACAAAGGTATGTATCTCCTCTTTTTCTCTCTGAGTCTAGGCTTCTATTTCTTGCACTCAAAACTTTCGAGAATTTCCATGCATCTTACTATAAGTACTCTACATATATATCTACTATATGTACTTGCATCACGAAAATCTTATCCCATAAAAATCTCGAAATCATTCTTCGCTAAGAACATTCTCATAAACTAGGACATTGACAAAATATAATTTTCCTGCATTGCTTAATACAAAAAAATATTTTCATCATGCATCATGACATGTCTCTTGAATGCTAAAGGAATGCACAATTAATGTGTATTTTCTGGGTTCATTCAATCTTAGCAACATTAAACCAAGGAGACTTTGGGTTATCTCACATGTATATTTTATTTCTTTTGAGTCGAGATAACCGCACCTCTACATAGTTTCTGCAACATCTGGTGTCTCCGGTTCCATTGAAAAACAAAGTCGGTTCCACTCTGCAAATGGAACCGGAAGAACTGGCAACACTGTATAGCTGTTGTAAACTCGAATTTTAAACTTCAAACACAACTTTTTCCCATAAATTTCACCCTATACCAAATCATAGACCTTAGAAGTTGACATTAAGGATATCTAATGATTAGATTTTTACCAAAATAAGAAGTAATGCATTTAATATTCCAAAATATTACACTATAAATAGATATCTTGCTCCAAACACCCCTTCACCCATCCCTTTCAAGAAATCATCTTAAAGTTTTAATGCCTAAGTCTAACAAAGAGAAGAAACCTGTAACTATCTTTAAACATACCACTAGGATGAGCGTCCAACCTTGTTTCTTTAACAACCCTCGTCCGACATCTCCTCTATACCAAAACCTATCACCTCCAACCGACTATCAAACGACTCCTCCATAAACTCTAAATGTCTCTCCACCACTTTCCCTAATTGCAACTCTGGGAATCTCACCAAGCAAACTTTTGCTCTCCCTAAATTCATCTCCACCTCCGTTGACCTTACCTTCACCGGCACCAACACAACCTTCCAAACACTCCTCGCCTCTAACCACAAACTTGGACCCCGTTGAGCTCATTTTCTTAACCCCTCCTACTTCTCCACATGCATTCTTTGACTCTTTTGCAGATTTACCTCCTAAAACCACCATCCTAGACCATCCTTCGAAGTCCCTAGATAGGTATCGGTCAAATCACTCCTCTCTTTTGCCATGGAACCTCCTCTCCCACCATTGTCACCACAACCTCTACCTTTACCACCACTACTTTCGCCTCTAGGGCCTAACAACCCCTTTCCTATGCTCACCCATAAAATGTTTTGTGATCATTGTCAACGAACTCAAATCATTGTTGACAACCTTCGTGATGAAATGAGGTTCATCCTTAATCACATTCTAGATCGCCTCAATGTCCTTGCTCATAACTACTAGACTAAGAGAAATAGGAATCAAATAATAATGTAGCTATAGTTAAGATCTCTCTTGTTCTTAATCTTTGTCTTCCCTATGATATGATCTATATATTCAATAATTGTAATTCAATAAAGAATGTCTCATGAAAAAGATTGTGTAGATTATTTTGCTACATAAATCTATTTACTTTTTATCAAATCTAACCATTTTTGAAAAGACAAACCTTTTGACTTTGTAGCCAGTTCCATTAGCTATGAAAGCCAGTTCCTTCGTAGGAACAGAACCGTCCATACCGGTTCTACAGAAGTTTTTTTTAACAATTGTTTTGCAGGTGCTCCTAATGCAAGGGGAGGTTCTACCATCTAAACTAACACTTTTGTTTTTGTAGCATTTCATGACTTGCTCCTTTAAAAAAGGGGGTACTTCCATTAAGGAGAAAGCATTATATATCATCGATTCATCTCGATCTAACTTTTACCTCTCTTCCTCTTCTAAATAGAATTACACCTTTAATCTTTTTGTTTCGACAAAAAGGGGGAGAAGGGAAGTAAAATGAAACATTAACCTAATAAAATGTTAAGTCCTAATTACATTTAGCTAGTTTACTTTCAATCAATTTTATGTTTTGTCATCAATAAAAAGGGGGAGATTGTTAATACAAATAAACCAGTAAAAACGTTTATTTCTATTTTGATGATCTTGCTATGTTTTGTCAATAACAAAACCTAAAATCACATTGTGTAAACTACCTAAATCACCCATATTATACCAAAACACTTTTACAACTTTCTTTTTTTAGTAACTTAGATTTATAATTTACATTACTTATAAATAAAACTTTAAAAGGTTTTACATCATAGTGACATCATCACCTCAGCATATCTAAGGGTAATCTATCAAGATTACATATGATCTTTCAAGATTTTAAAAATCAAAATCTGAATATGGTTACTGTTGGCCGGTTCCATTGAGTTACACTAGCCGGTTCCCTTCTACAAAGGAACCGGCAGAACCGGGATACAGTGCAGATATTGGCCTATAAATACTAAGTCATTTCTCATATTTTACTTACCCATTTCCAATTCTAAACTCTCTAATCTACTGATCATCCTTCTCTCTTTGATTCTTGTTTAGTTTGCTTTAGCATTTGTAGGTAATTCTCTTCAAAGAAGAAATTAAAAAACACCCCTTTGAGACGATCAAGTTCCAAGTACCTTGTTTCGTATCTCCATGTCATCATCAAGATCACATTTGTGATTCTTGTACATCATATAGTAGTTATAGTTGTATCCATCCTCTTTGTAAACCAAGTGTAGTGATATTGGTGTGATTCTACCTTGTAAAGAATCTGGTATTTAGCTTTGTACCAATAAAAGGTGTAATCAACGTTGTGAGGCTTCTCTGCCAGTTGAAAAGGATATTAGTAACTTGTGTTTACTAACTCTCGAGTAGGTGACTCGGGAAGTAGAGTAGGTCAAGGAATGTGTCTTTGTAGCCGAACCACTATAAACACTTGTGTCTTGGTTCTATCTCTCTAACTCTTTACTTACTTGCATTTTATATATAGATTTAGATTATCAATCAAACATCAATATCGTCAAACTTCACATATGATTTTGGCAAAGCAAAATTAAATTGGTAAAACTATTTAACCCCCCTTCTGGTTTTCCACAATCTAGAATAATAGAATTACAAATATTGACCTATCTTTACCAATCGCTTAAGGGAATAAGTTATTCTAGCAGGTGACCTAGTATAGCATTCTTCTTCCTTTGGTAAAGACTCGGATAGTGGACTACTAGTATATAAAGAGCCGTTAAGCAGTAAGTGAGTAAAGTCTCAATGAGCTAGGGTTTAATAAGATCACCATTATTAATATCATAAGATAGATTATAATCAGCAAACAGGATGCTTTATGCGGATGCGTTTAATTGTGACAGAATTCTACGTATCTTGGTTTTAGGAAGAAGTACCGCCTAAATCTTGGAATGATATGCCGCCTCGAAATAAGCACTTATTGCACTAAAATAAACAAACTTGCTTTTTAATTAGATTAATCATGGTTAACACATTTTTCTTATAATTGGCTAGACCGCTCTTCTATCTTTTGATTATCTGCTTGCGTGAGTTATTGTGTTTTAAATTGATTTAAGTCACCACCAAACCTGTGCCAGTCTTTTAGACTAAAAACCGCCTTATCCGTTATAACTAGGTTTAGCATAGGTTTAACATAGATTAGAGTTAACATAGTTTAAATTGACTTAATTTAGTTAACCAAAATATTGATAGAACTAAAAGATTAACGCTCTTACTCATAGTGATCGACACCCTACTTATCAATGAAGCTACATCTGATCGGGTACACTGCCCGTTAGAGTGTTGTTTTTAGGTTAAGTCGACAAAATATAAATATAAAACTTGATAACGAAAATAACAACCTACACGACGACACATCACGCAGAAACTGGGTCAACGCATAAACTATCAAAATCACAAAGATGATTTCTGGTATTAAAGATAGTCGTCATGGACCCAGTGATGCAATGCACAACCCTTCCCAGCCATTCTAGTTTCTCTCAAAAGATTCTTGTCTTATTTTTTATGGAGATACACACGTTATATATTGACTTCTTAGTCTGATAATGTTGATATTAAAACGGTGACAGTCAGCTCTAGCCTCCGATCACTAAAACCAAAGTGCACAAATCGAGTCTAAATTGGACGGGAAACACCTAAAATTGTTGTTGTTCACCTCACAGTTTGAAACAATGATTCACCTATATTTGTCTGTTATCCTCACTTGTATGGAATCCAGATATAGGAACAACTGTGGAATATCAAAAAGCTTTGTTAGCGTCTCTAGCATAGTTTTAAAAAGCGTGCCTAGTCTCTAAAGCTCTCAAGGCTGAAGCTCTAGGGCTTTTTTCATATCGAGGCTCCGCACATGCATAAGGCTCACAAAAAGCATGGAGCCTTGGGATTTAGATCTTTGAGCCTAGGCGCGCCTACGAAAGGTGACGAATTTTAAAGCTTTTTTTTAATTTAACATTCATCGACCTCATATTTTATTGATAGATAACCTAGAAACTACCTAGAAAGAAACTAAATCAAACAATTTAAGTGTTTGGTCGTTTAATCCAAGTATTTACACATTCAAACTCCTTCCTCTATTTTATGCATGAGATGATGTAATCTCCTAATGCCATGAATCTTGATACATAGCTTGATATTTTTGGTTTAAATTTTCACTTTTTTAAATACATCAAGTATTTTAGCGCTATTTAAATCATCATTAATATATATAAACCTTCGCCTAAACTATTATTTACTTCAATTCAATGAGCCTCATATTCATTAAACTTGCTTCTTAGTCTGTACCTCGCCTTAATGCTACATAAGCCCTTTGCGCCTTAGTGTGCCTTGAGCCTTTCAGAACATTGGTCTCTAGATGTGTCAGCTTTAGATAAACCACACTCAGCTGGAAAACATGTTAAGGAGATTCATTCATGAATCGAATCCTGATGACGCAGGTACAGTATTTATACTATAAAATGGTCCTCACGAAATCGGAGGTTAAATTTACCAAAACTCAACGTGTAAACAAGACACTCGTCCATATCTAATGCTTTATTGTTAACCCTTATAAATGCAGGTATCGACGAAGGTGTAACTACCTCATTCCAGCTCTATCACATTCATAGCCACATGTTCATACATCAAACTTCATAGATAAATGCATGATGAAAGCTCAAGTACATGTCATAATACTCTTTAGCAACTATGAGTATCAAGAACCTCATCAAAGGCATCAAGCACAACTTACCAGATTATTAAAGTCAAACAGGGAATTATGGAAATGTTACATTGGGAAAGATTGTTATCCTTGATGAAATAGGGGAGATTTCTAGCTTTCAAGCCATGTATGAGCATGCTGGTCGGAAAAATATGATGCAAGATTTAAAGATCTCAAAACTTAAAGTCAAAAGACGAAGGCTCAAGATCAAAGATCACAAAGCATAAAGGAACAAGTCTACTACAAACAAAGTTCAAGACCAAGACACAAGACCAAGAAAAAGTCAAAGAGTTCAAAGTCAAATCTTCAACAAAGATAACCTCTACATTGGGGGAGATTGTTAGCCTTAGAATTATTAAAGTCAAACAAGAATGTATTCGGTCATCTAAGTTAGTGTCGATCTTAATATTGTAATGTTATGTAATAAACTAGACAGGTAAACGGGCTTAGACATTAAGCTAGTATCGTCTATGTATCGGGACTTAAGCCCAACCAAAAGCCAAGCTCAGCCTAAGAGATAAACCCTAGGCGTCATAGGGGTTTAACACTATAAAAGAAACCCTCTCCTCATGCGGAGAGGGTGTTGGTTTTCATTTGTTACAAGGAATTCCATATTGTCACTTTTTTCTCTATCTCTGTCTCTCTCTTTATCTTTCTTTCCTTAAACGAATTTCATTTTTCATACTCTTACACGTATCTAAGCAACATGCATAATCAGCATCTGAAAAGGCGGTTAGTTCAAAACCAGAGTCCTTCGGATACCAAAGTCCCATGTGAATGGTCTTCTTTATGTACCAAAAGATTCTTTTAACCTCCTTGAGGTAGTATTCTGTAGGCCTTTCCTGATAGCGTGCTAAGAAACACGTTGTTTGTACTAGATCTGGTTTTCTAGATGTCAGATACATGAGTGACTCGATCATACTATGATATTTGTTTGATCTACGGATGTACCACTCAAATCTGCATCCAACTTAGTTTTAGTAGTCATTGGTGTACCAATGCTATCACAATTGTCCATACCATGCTTCTTAAGGATGTCTAAAGCGTACTTAGCTTGGTTGATAAAGATACCTCGTAGGGATTGGTGGATTTGAAGTCCTAAAAAGAATTTTAGTTCTCTCATCATGGACATTTCAAATCTGATGCCCATTATTGTTTTAAACTTTTTAGAAAGTTTTGGGTTTGTTGACCCGAAAATTATGTCGTCTACATAAATTTTCACAAGCAGTATGTCATCTCCGTATCTTATCGTAATAGTGTAGGGTCTATAGTACCTTTTGTGAAATATTTTGAAACCAAGAATTTCGAAAGTTCATCATACCATGCTCTTGGAGCCTGTTTCAGTCCATAAAGTGCTTTCTTAAGACGGTACACTCTTTCTGGATGATTTGGATCAATAAACCCGTTTGGCTCACTGACATATACTTCCTCCTTTAGTGGACCATTAACAAAAGTAGTTTTGATGTCCATCTGATAGATAGGAAATAACTTGTGTGTAACGTAGGCAATGAAAATCCAAACAGCTTCCAATCGAGCGACTGGTGCAAAAGATTCCTCAAAATTGATGCCCTTGACTTGAAAATATCCCTTAGCCACTAGACACGCCTTGTTGCGAATTACAGTACTCTCTTTATCTTTTTTTTTCCATAACCACTTTAGACCAATAACCATTTTTCCAAAGGGTTTGTCAACAAGTTCCCAGATACCGAGTTTGTCAAACTGATAAAATTCTTTCTACATCACTTCAATCCACGCATGATTACCATTGCTTCCTTAATGTTCTTTGGTTTGGTTTTACTCACGGTAAGTGTGAACATACACATTTCTAAATCAATAGCAAGTTGTCTTCTTATCTGAACTGGCTTTGAAGGATTTCCGCGAACTTGTTCAAGAGGATGATCTCTAGTCCTTCGGTATTCAGAAGGATGTATTTGGTAGAATTGGTGCATGTTTGATGGATCAAAATGACGTGAAGATGTTTCACCAACTTTTGTTACTAGTGTAGCAAAAGGATTGATAAATTCATATGCGTCAAACTGTGCATCATCTGCTTGAATAGAGTTATGTTCTACATCATGTACTTGTGAAGTTAGAGATGTTGGATCAGATGTGTTGTGAACAATCAATGAAAGTGATTCTACAGCAACCGGTCTTGTTGTATTTTGTTTATCAGAGACAACAGAAGGCTTGGATACAACTTCATTCTCCCCTTTGAAGTATTCATCAAACATTGGACTGAACAATAATTCCAATTCTGAAAGTGATTGAGTATTCGTTATATCTGCTTAAGGAAGATTATATTTAACATGAGTATAACGTGATGTTTCATGATGTTGTTGTTCAAGTGTTTATTGACATTGAGGTGCAGGGCCTAAACCATTGTGTTTAGACACCGTACTTTGACATTGTGATGCGAGGCCATAACTGTCATGATCTGACGCTATTTCTTGTAATTCATCAAAGTTGACATGAATTGTCTCAACGATCATTCTTGTTCTCTTGTTATAAATTCCGAATCCTTTAGACAAAAGAGTATATCCCAGAAAAATACAAGTGTCACCCTTTTCTTTCATATTATCAAGGTTTTCACCATCTCAAACTATATAACATTTGCAGCTAAATATGTGTAAATGTTTTAGAGTGGGTTTTCGTTCATTGATAATATGATATGGTGTCTTTTCGTGTCAAGGTATTATGAGTGAACGGTTTTGTGTGTAACATGCAGTTGCAATGGCTTCAGCCCAGAAGAATAGTAGAAGTTTAGCGGTGCTTATCATTGTTCGAGCACCCTCAACAAGAGTACGATTCCGTCTTTCGATAATGCCATACTGTTCAGGTGTTCGAACAATTGAGGTTTGATGAATAATGCCTTCTTCTTGAAAGTAGGCTGTAAAGTCTTGTTCAGAAATTCTGTGTGTTAGCCTTAATTTTATTAAGTCAAACAAGAATGTTATCGGTCATCTTAGTTATTATTAAACTTAGTTTTTAATAGGCTAGTTAGATTTAACGGGCTTGGACTTTAAGCTAATATTATCTACGTTTCGGGCCAAAGCCTAACACAAAGCCAAGCCTGACCAATATGAAAGCCCACGAGCCTAGCAAGGTCCTTGGACTATTAATATCACCCTACTAGCATGTTAGGAGGGTGTTGGTTACCATTTCACACATAGTAATCTTCTAATTTTCTCTAGCTTTCTCTCTTTAAACATCTCTCTCTAAGATTTCTCATAGTTTCGGTTGTGATATGGATTCAAGATAGGATAACACTATGCCTCTGTCAGTTCACACTGTTCTTACCTGAGCCTGAAGTCCGCATTGAATCATCCTTAGGAAATTAATGAAAACCTTCAGTGTTTCATCCTTAGATCTCATAAAATGAGTCCATGTAAATCTGGAGTAGTCATCGACAATAACGCGAATATACTTCCTTCCATTGATGCTTTCAACTCGCATGAGACCACATAAATCCATGTGTAACAGATGTAACCGTCCTTTTGAGCTTGGGGTAGTCTTTGACTTGAAATTGCTACATTTATATTTACCCAAATCACAAGATGAAAACAACTGGTCTTTGACGAATTTCAATTTTGGAAGGCCATTTACAATATCTTTCTTTGAAAGCAAGTTGATGGTGTCGAAGTTTAAATGAGATTGAAGACGATGCCACAACCATGCTTGAGACGTTGAAGCTTTAGCCATGAAGCAAATTGGATTAGGAGAAGATAATTCTTGTAATTTAATTATGGAGAGATGAGATCCACGACTACTCGTAAGTATATCGTTTCCCTAAAGATCTCTAATAAAACATGTTGATTTTCTAAATGCAAATTCAAATCAACATCACAAAACTGACCAACAGAGAAGAGATTGTGATTGAGCCCTTTTATGTAGTAAACCCATTTGATTATGACATTTTCTTGAACCAGATCTCCATATCCATGCATCGGTGCAAATTGATCATTTCCAAACCGCACCGTACCTAGAAATTTTTTGACGAAATTAATTAGAAGCTTGATATTTCCCGTCATGTGCTTTGCGCACCAAGAGTTGACGATAAACAAGATGATTTCTACGAGCTGCAAAATAATTAGAAGACAATGGAGTATTGGACAAAGTGGATCACTTAACATATGTGGGTTCTGAATTATTAGTAGACCTAGATACATTACCTAGAGGCAAACTAACATTCATGTTCACATTTCCTGTTATAGACTTAGGTTCCCATTTATACCCTGGTGGTGTAAGTTTCATGTAGCACCATTTGCATGTCTTACTTTCATTCTTATAAACCATTCTTAATCTGCTTCTAGGTTTCTGGATAGTGGGTTCTGAAGCAACGGTTTATGAGGTGTTGCTACAGATTGGTTCACTGTTCGCTTAGGTTCTCAAATACTAATAGGCACTGCATTGGGCTTCTTAGTTCTAGAATTCTCGCCATTTATTAAAATGTAGAACACACGAATCATGATTTTCATTCAACACTGATATGTGCTAAAACACACATCATTTGTACCTCGTAAAACACTATTAATCGGACTAAAAATGCTAAAATATGGATAATTATCATGCATATATGCTTGTTTGGTATTTTTATGTCTTGCAGGTAAAACGGCTTGAAAATGATACAAAAACGGGTATTTACGGGTTCGTTTCGATCAAGAGTGCTTAATAATCAAGATCAAGACAAAGTCGTGAAAAGTCCTCGAGCATGCCATTGGAAAGAGCATGGAAATTCGAGTCCGACGGTGGTTTCATTTCTTATTGGACCGGCCCGACACCATTTATATGGGTCAGACCGACCCAATATTATTATAACTCTTTTACTCATTTCCAGGCCCAAGTCTAGTACTAAGGCAATAACCGGCCCAACTATAGATATCTAAACCGAGTAGCCCAAATTACTCGGCCCAATACAGAATATATAAAAGGCCATGATGAATGTGATGTTACATAGTGGTTATTTTGTGTGCGATATAGCATGTGAACCACACGCGTGCTAAATAATTCAAACAAGGCACGTGTGCCCTTCACTCTCACCTCACTAATGGTTTTCTGGCTTCTCTCCATCCAACACGTGGCCAACCTTTATTCCTATTAATTTTGCACATGAATTGGAAAGTATGGTGAGACAATGAAATGAATTGAAGTTTAAAAGTAGCCCTCACGTGCCTTTAAATAAATCAGATAATATCACGTGATGTTCCACTATTTATTGTCTTGGCCAATATTAGTCTAACACGTGGCTTTGGGAAAAATAATTCTTACTCATTCAACTTGCAAATATATAAAGTTGCGTACAATGGAAGCAAATGAAAGGAACACGTGGCGTTTTATAAATGGTGGATCAGGTATGATTTGAGCTGGCAAAAGAGGTGGTTACGAGGAATTTTCTAGATGCCAATGATTAGCTTCATTATGAAGCAATCATTCAAGTGTTCAAAGACCATTTTACCCCCGTTTGTTGGATTATTATTGGATGGCTCAATGGAATGACGAATCTGCCCCTCCCACTTGGTGGCTATATAATCACACGCACAGCAGCAGTTGGGTGTGTTAGATTTAGTTTATTTTCAATATAGTGTAGGAGTAGTGTAGCTTATTTTTATGTCTTTTAGCTTATTAGTTTGCTTATTGTAAAAGCTTTTATAGCTTATTTAGCTTATTGTAATCAAGATTTTGAGCTTATTAATGAAGATGTTTAAGGTTGGTTTTTATTTAATGCTTATTATTTCTTAATGCTTATTTTCTTTTTATGCTTATTCTTCTACTCTTTCTCTTCTTTTGCTTATTTCCAAATAAGCTCATGCTTATAGCTTATTTTTGGATCCGATCTCTTAAGCTTATATTCTAATAAGCTTCTTTAATAGCTTATTTAGACTAGCTTATTTTATATTGTTTTTGATTTAGAGCTTTTCGAGTGAGCTTATTTTAGCTTATTTTCGATTGCTTATTTTTCTAGCTTATTGTTTTTAGATCTAATCCTTAAATATACCCGTCTCTTGTTCACTTGATTGAACACCTTGGTTTCGGGTGGATTAGATCTAAAAATAATAGATCTTGTCTTTTTAGCTTATTTTCTAGCATAAAGTTTGTTGCTTTTTAATTCTAGCTTATTTTTCTTAGATCTAAATCCTTAAATATACCCGATCCGAGTTCACTTGATTGAACACCTTAGTTTCGGGTAGATTTAGATCTAAAGTTTTCATCTTTTTATTAGCTTATTGTCTTTAGAATAAAATCTAGCTTATTTTGTCTTAGTAGCTTATTATTATCTTGTTCATCTTAACCCTTGTTTGTTTTAATGTTGATGAAATCTATCCAACTTATTCCATCCTTCTACATCTAAGGCCGGAGCTTAAGGGTCTTATAAGGTTGATAAATAGATAAAGTTTTGATCTTTATGGTTTTTATGGAAGTAATTAGTAGATAAAGTTGACACCTTTATTTGCTAATTAGTGAAGTAGAAGCTTTTTAAGTGATAAGCTTATTTGTTTATTAAGTTTGTAAGATCGGGTGGTTTTATATCATTGCGGTTCTTCATTTCGGGTTCTATTTTCTAATCTCTTTTCAATACTTAGAATAGTTTTATTTTATCGTTCCATAATATATTTGCGTATTTGATTTTTGCCATGCTTAGTGTAGATTTATTTTTGTCGTTAAATGCTATGTTTGTTAAATTGAATTTCGTTATGAGTAGTGAGTAAATAACTTGTGTTTGCTAAGTGATTAGTGATTTGGAATTTAAGTGCGGTTTTAAAAAGGTTTAAAAAATTAATAGTCAATTTACATACCGTCATTTACTTTTAATGCAATTTAAATACTTGTCATTTATTTTAAAAAGCATTTTACTTTACTTGTCATTTAATTTCTTGAAACTTGTTTTCTAAGGATTTTAATTCGTTAAACCTAAGCCCGCACTTAAGGAACATTTCACGTCACTTAGCAAGCATATTTGTCATTTATATCTTTTAGATCAATTTTAGTATAACCTTGTAGTTTTAAATCTTAGAATTAATATTAGTTTAATTTTTAGTTTAAAAAAATAGTTTAAAACCAAAATCAAAAACGTTTATGACAATCAAGCTCGATTTACAACTTGAACGTAGATTTTCATTCACCTCTCGTCGAGGAAAACGATACCCGTGTTGATTACTTTTTATTCTTTCCTAAGAATAATTTGTATGATACTTAGCTTGCGTATACGTATATGTATTTTATAAATATATATATTATATATCTGAGGGTTTATTTGATGCGTTGAAAAACGACAACATCAAAATGGCGCCGTTGCCGGGGAGAGGTGTAGCGATTTTTACGGGATTGTTTGTGTTCGAGCCTTGAAGATCCTTTCTTCGGAAAGTTTATTTTTGTTCTTATAAAAAATATAAAAAATCCAAAAATATTTTTCTTCTTATTTTTATTTTTCCTTTTCTTTTATAAATATTAAAAATACCAAAAATATTATTTTTATTTTTATTATCTTTATAAAAAAATTCAAAAAAATATTCTCCTTTATCCTCTTACTTTATTTAATTCTTATCTTCTTTATCCTCTTATCCGTTTAATTCTTCGACATGTCTTCGTATAACCATTTTGGTTGCTCGTGGTGTGGAGGTCCGTTTAATGGTGGAAACTGTCCGGGCTGTAGCAGTGTAGGATCCGGAAATGAGTTTGTCTATAACCCAAATCCTTATTCTTATAATGAAACACCGAACTTCTTCAACCAACCTCCACAACCCCAGTATACTCGTGTGATTATGTAGGAATTATTCTCACTATGGGTTTGATTGTCCACCACAGGTACCGCTTGTCTATGAGCACGAACCGTGCTACGATCAAAACTTTAGTGATAATTATTATCCACAAAATTCACCAAGTTTTTCTCAACAATATCTTTGTTATGATAACTGTGGGGGTCCTCATGCGACTTTTTAGTGTCACCCGATGAACCAAAATTTCAATTCTTTCGGTTTTGACCATATTCAACCCCCACAACAGTTCGATAATCATCAGCCTCAGGAAATTCCAGAAGTCACTCCTTTTGTTGAAAGTAAAGAATGGATTGAAACAAATAACGAGCTTTATACGATGATGGAAGATTTTACAGAAAGAATGAATCAAGAGTTACGTAAGCAGGAGGTTTTACTTGCAGCTCAAAGAGAGCAAGAATTACTTGCCCAAAAGCAAGTAGCTTAGGAAAAGCAAGTTCCCTCACCAAATTCCGTCTTTCGTCAACTTATTGAAGAAATGTGTGGCACAAAAGTTTGTGAAGAGCAAAAGCAAAATATGGAAGATACGATGCTAGATTTGCTTGAAATTTGTCGACAAAAAGAGCTTTATTGTATTCATAATAATGTTGATGATCTATTTGAAAGTGCTTTTAATTCTAAACTTCTCTTTATTAAATCTTAACGTCTCAATAAGGAAGAGCAGGAAGTTAAGAATATCGCAGAGCCGGCAGCTAAACGTCAAACTCGTATTACATCGTGTTTGCAGAATTTTAAAGTTATTCACAAGGAGAACATTATTCCTTTGAATAAAACGCCTCAAATTTCTCCGTCTATTGCTCTCGTACCCGTGTCTTCTATTATGGAGCCCGAGGACTCTCTCATAATGAGAAATGAGGAACTTAGCACTATTCCTGAAAAGGAATCAGACGAATTCATAAAGTCCAGTGTAGAGGACCTTATTCCAATCCCAAGAGAGTCTGAGGATACATCCGGTAGTGATAGTAAGAGCCTAGAGACTCGCACAAAAACAAGCGCTTCTCGGGAGGCAACCCGTGTCTTTTCTTCTTTCTATTTTCTTGATTAATAAGTGAGTGTGTGATTTTATAGCCCAAGTGTGGGGGCGTGTTTCTTTCTATGGTATGTGGTTTTGTTTTTGCAGGATTCCTTAAGATCATGAAGACCCGTGCTTGTTTTCAATCCTCCAATCATCCGGTTTTCGATCTTCTGCTTATTATGGAATCCTCAATCCTGATCATGTATATATATATTGTTTCCCCTTTCACACTTGGAATTTTTTGCATTTGCCTTTTTCATTCCTAAGTGTGGGGGTAAAACCTGATATTTTTGAACATTGAGGCCAATGTTCCATTCTAAGTGTGGGGGGGATTTCTATCGAAATGTGATCATACCTGTGCCTATATGTGTTCCCACGCAACCCCGTTTTGACCAAAATTTTAAAATTTTTATTGTTTTATTATGATATATATATAATGAAAAAAAGTGATGAAAATATTAAAATATAGGAATATGTAGGCCCGTAGAACTAAGGTAGCTTTTGACTTGACCGGGTTTTAAACTCTAGCTTTCTCCTTAGCTTTCGAGACTTAGCGTTTGCTTAACTTTAAAATTTTGCAAATGACAAAATATGATAGAGTTAAATATAAGTTTGATGCTAAGCGTGGATTAGTTGGATATCTTTAGAGCTCATAGAGGTTAATTGTGGCTTTTTGCTCTCATCAGCTTAATAAATGCTATATAATTGTTGAATAAAATAAAGTTGCTTTAGGTTTTTGCGATTCTTAGTTTAAATCACTTCGTAGAGATTCCTTCTGGTGAAAGTAAGGTACACATCGAGGTTTTGTTAGTGTTGTGGGGAAATAGACTCCTGGACCATGGTCGACTCGCATACCGATGTGGCAGTTGTTAAAAGATCACCGAACTTGAAATTTGGCTATAATAATAATAATTATGTAATAAACCGAAGCCGAAATAAGACTTCTGGATCATGGTCGGCTCGCATACCGATGTGACAGTCGTTTAAAGGGTGGAGGAAAGAATAATAATAAAAACTGTGGGCTGATAAAAGTTTGCTGCATCTTGCCGGCTCACAACCGATGTTGCAGCCTTCAAAATAAGGCACATAGTTATAATAATCCGAGACTGATAAAAGTTTGCTGCATCTTGCCGGCTCACAACCGATGTTGCAGCCTTCTAAAAGGTCGAGGAAATTACCGAGGTCGAAATATGTTTGCTGCATCTTGCCGGCTCACAACCGATGTTGCAGCCTTCTAAAGGACTGAGGTTTAATAATGTTGCAATAATAATAAGTATAAAGCCAAATTTCGACTCCGGGGTTATCTAAATAAAGCCTCCGTCTCTGGACTCGTAGTTGAGTTGTTGCGGATGAAATAAAAAGGATAACCCCTAAATCATGTGAAATTAGAACCTTAATGTGGACCTTATTCTCACCATATCGTCTCTTTAGGAAAGGATTTCAAACTAATTGTGGTCTAAACCGGGTTTACTTTATATTAATAAGGGCATAATTTATTTGTCACCAATAATAATAATAATAAAATCTTTAGAGGAATTTAGGAATAATGGGAGCAAAAAGTTAAGTTTATACTTACACAATTAGCATTTATGAGTAGTGTTAGCATCTTATCTTATATTTGGCTGTGATTTCGTTTTAAGCTTAGTTTGGGGATTGTGAAAATCAAGGATGACGAACTCCCGTTCTTTAAGCCTTTTAAATAATGTTATTTAATTCTTATCTTAGTTTTTATTATTATTAAATAAGTGGTTAAAACGGGGGCGCTTTCGAAATAAATGATTTTTGAACCTTCTTAATGGACCTTTTCTGTTCTTGTTTGATTGTGAGGGTCTTAGTTTTTTAAGGGGATTTAATTATTTATTTTTGGGCGTGTTTTATTTATATTGCGTGTGGGACCAGCAATGGCTTAGTGTGGGGGGATTTTGATGTGTGCTAAAACACACATCCTTTGTACCCCAAAAAATGCTAATAAACAGACAAAAAACACTATAAGATATGGATTAAATTGTTGCATATATGTTTGTTTGTAGTTTTATGTCTTACAGGTACAAAGGATTGAAAACAAAGCAAAAACGGTAATTTTCGGGTGACTTCGACCGACGGTTTTTCTTTCTCGTAGGCTCAAACGAAGTCATTAATATTCCTCAATCACACCATTGGAAAGAGCACGAAATTACGAGTCCAACGGTACCGGCCTTTCATATGTGAACCTTTTTATTTTAACCCTTTTTTGTCCTTGTTTGAACCTTTAGTTATAATGAACCTGGACCAAATAGAAAAGGGGGTAAATAATTAATTTCGCATAGATATAATGCAACCATGCCCAGCACAGTTGGTAAATTGTGTGGGCTTAAGGTTTCACCCAAGAGGTCGTGGGTTCAATTCCTGCAGGAGGGTTAATATCTCCTCCACGCCACGTCAGCTGCCACGTGGTGACCCGACCCGGTTCCTGACCCGACCCGACCCATGACCCGGCTCATGACCTGACCTGACCCGGCCAATGGACCCGAATGTTGATGGCGGTCAACACCGTTTGACCGAGTGGTCGCGCGGTTGTCAAAGGTCGTTTGACGCCATCGTTGACGACGGTGACCACCGTACTCCGTCACTGTTTTAACGTCGTTGACCACCATTGACCGTCGTTGGGACAGCAGTTGACCGGTGGTCCGCTAACCTCCGATATCATGTGGCTATTAGTGATTGATTGCAGGTTTCAGGGGGTGGTTACGATGGTTACTGTTCATCTTGAGGTTGTCAGTACGAGGTCTGTCAAGGCGGTTACGAGTACTGTAGCAGGCTCGGGATCGAGCCCATCATTGGGACCTCTCTTGAAGGGATGACGTGGCAAAATTATGGTAGGTGGTCATGGAATAATATAAAAGCTAATGATTAGCTGGTACGAGGAACGCGTTTCCGAGCCAATCATAGGAAATAAATGCTGGCGTTTGGAGTTGTGTGACAAAAATGACCTACATTACTTTATGTTATGGATTCTCTCATTGGCTGACCGTGGAAATGGACGATTTTACCCCAACCTTATTGGCCTATAAATAATAGACGCATCAACAACATTTGATAGTGTTAGATTTAGTTTATTTTCAATATAGTGTAGGAGTAGTGTAGCTTATTTTTATGTCTTTTAGCTTATTAGTTTGCTTATTGTAAAAGCTTTTATAGCTTATTTAGCTTATTGTAATCAAGATTTTGAGCTTATTAATGAAGATGTTTAAGGTTGGTTTTTATTTAATGCTTATTATTTCTTAATGCTTATTTTCTTTTTATGCTTATTCTTCTACTCTTTCTCTTCTTTTGCTTATTTCCAAATAAGCTCATGCTTATAGCTTATTTTTGGATCCGATCTCTTAAGCTTATATTCTAATAAGCTTCTTTAATAGCTTATTTAGACTAGCTTATTTTATATTGTTTTTTATTTAGAGCTTTTCGAGTGCGCTTATTTTAGCTTATTTTCGATTGCTTATTTTTCAAGCTTATTGTTTTTAGATTTAATCCTTAAATATACACGTCTCTTGTTCACTTGATTGAACACCTTGGTTTCGGGTGGATTAGATCTAAAAATAGTAGATCTATTATTTTTAGCTTATTTTCTAGCATAAAGTTTGTTGCTTTTTAATTCTAGCTTATTTTGTCTTAGTAGCTTAATATTATCTTGTTCATCTTAATCCTTATTTGTTTTAATATTGATAAAATATATCCAACTCTAAGGCCGGAGCTTAAGGGTCTTAAAAGGTTGATAAATTGATAAAGTTTTGATCTTTATGATTTTTATGGAAGTAATTAGTAGATAAAGTTGACACCTTTATTTGTTAATTAGTGAAGTAGAAGCTTTTAAAGTGATAAGCTCATTTGTTTATTAAGTTTGTAAGATCGGGTGGTATTCATTTAATTGCGGCTCTTCAGTTCGGGTTCTATTTTCTAATCTCTTTTCACTACTTAGAATAGTTTTATTTTATCGTTCCATAATATATTTGCGTATTTAATTTTTGCCATGTTTAGTGTAGATTTATTTTTGTCGTTAAATGTTATGTTTGTTAAATTGAATTTCGTTATGAGTAGTGAGTAAATAACTTGTGTTTGCTAAGTGATTAGTGATTTGGAATTTAAGTGTGGTTTTAAAAAGGTTTAACAAATTAATAGTCAATTTACATACCGTCATTTACTTTTAATGCAATTTAAATACTTATCATTTATTTTAAAAAGTATTTTACTTTACTTGTCATTTAATTTCTTGAAACTTGTTTTCTAAGGATTTTAATTCGTTAAACCTAAGCCCACACTTAAGGAACATTTCACGTCACTTAGCAAGCATATTTGTCATTTATATTTTTTAGATCAATTTTAGTATAACCTTGTAATTTTAAATCTTATAATTAATATTAGTTTAATTTTTAGTTTAAAAAAATAGTTTAAAACCAAAACCAAAAACTTTTATGACAATCAAGCTCGATTTACAACTTGAACATAGATTTCTATTCACCTCTCGCCGAGGAAAACGATACTCGTGTTGATTACTTTTTATTCTTTCCTAATAATAATTTGTATGATACTTAGCTTGCGTATACGTATATGTATTTTTATAAATATATACATTATATATCTAAGGGTTTAATTAATGCGTTGAAAAACGACAACATCAAACACACATTTGCCACGAGTCACACAAACAAAACAAACATTCGAAGTCTTAGCATTCAAATTGTCATTACACGTAGTTACAGACGTTTTACTATTAAAAAACTTAAAATTCCTATGGTGGTCTTCTACTTCCATCTTCTTCAGTTGACTATTATTTTGCATGACCCTATCTTTTATTTGAGTGATCTTAAACTGTGGCCTGCTAAGCTAGTAGCGGGAATTACTCCTGTAGAGAAAGACACGCGTTTGTTAGTTTTTCTAATATCCTAAGGTAACTGAGGTGTTCGAGTTTGTGCTGGCCTAGTGTTCATTTTATACATTCCTGATGCAATCATGTTTGTGTTCTTTTGAACTTGTTTCTCTTTTTATTTTTCATGCAAAATTTGTGGAGTGACTGGATTTGATAAATCCATTTTCGTATAAGTTGTGGGAACCGACCTTGACTTTGAAAAATCTTTCTTCTCAAAAGAATTTGAAAAAGGATTCAGTTTACCTAAAACTGATGGTTTTTGAAATTTAAAAGCATTTGGTTGTCAAAAAACTGATGGTTTTTCAAACTTAGTATCCACAGACTTTCCTTTTATCTTTTTAATGGGTTTCTTTAACTCACTTATTGCAATGCTCTTGTCTTGTAACTGAGCTTTCAAATCATTTATCTCAAAAGTTTTGTTGTTAAGATCAGAAACCAAAGGAGTATCATGCTTTTTTCAAAGTTTGTTGTAGCATCTCGTATTTTACGGTCAATATTTTAACCGAACCTTAATTATATTTTTAATTTTTATAGAATTTATTATTTTTGTTTTTAGTCGTTTTATTGAAAATCATCATTTTTAGTTATCTGTGTGTCATGCTTTAGATATTTATCCATTAAGCGTTTTAAGAGATCAAAATTTCATATTTTTGCTCCGGAAGTCAATTTATTGTTATTTTAGTATTTTATGATTTTTCTCGCGTTTTGCCGAAACCGTGTCAAAAAAATAGTACTTTAACACTTTTTAATATCTTAACATAGTGTTTTAAATCAAATATTGTAGTATAAATATTTTAGAAAAATAAAACAATAAAAATATAAAATAAACACAACATATAAACCAAACACCCTCTTTAATTGTTTTAGGCTCCATCAAAACTAAAAACCAAACACCCCCTTATTATATTTTTCTCCTACTAAATCCTAAACCAAACACACTCTTATATTTGTATTTCCTCCAACAAAACCAAAACCCAAACACTCGTTAAAAAAATTATATAACCCAAGCCTACACAATTGATACATTTTTTATTTTAACCAAACCCATTACAAATTAAACCCACTCCCTTTTTAGTTTGGTTATAAGCCGGATCCAACACACAGACAAAAATTTCGACTCCCCTCTTCCTTTTCCTCTGTGTCGACGAATCACCACCAACAACCCTCAAATCACCACCAAAAATTTAATTAATCACTTTCAATCTACTCACAAATTATTCTTACACAAAACCCCATCAATCCTTTCCACTAAAATCCACCATGCATCAAGATTGATGATTTCTTGATTTTCAATAGATTTTTATTCTTGGATTTTGATTAAATTAAGTGCAACAAGATTATCAAGGGATTAATTATAAGGGTTTTTAAGCAAGTTTAGGTGAAGTGAAAGTTGATTTGGGTCGTGTTCTTGGTCATCCTAACCCACGGCATCAAACACACCTTTATTAGGGTTTGTGTTTGATTTTTATCTTCCTTTCTATTACATTGTAAGCCATTTTTATTTCCTTCTTGATTGGTTTTACATATATGTAAGCATGCATGTTAGTTTTTGATACTTTGGGAATCCATGGAAAAAGTATGTTTATGAGTTGTTGGTAAAAATTGATGGTTTAGTAGTGATTATAGGTTAGTATGGTTGTATTGAATGCGAAATTAGTGCGAAAATTGAAGATTTGTGAGGGTTTCTAAACCCTCCTTTAGACCAAAAAACTTAGGCTTGATTTGGTAAGATGAGTATTGTTGTAATCTGAGTTTTAAGTGATTAGAGTGGTGGTGGTCGTTATTATGAACGTGTGGTAAAAATTTGAGCTTCCAACTCATAAAAACGAAAAAGATATGGCGATTTGAAGTTGAGAAATTATTTCGGCAAAATTCTGCACACGTTGTTTTTGTGCAGAATTTTAGTCCATTTTGCGAGTAGTGTAACTTGGTCATGCCAATAGCTTTTCTAGATTTACAGGATCCTATGATTAAGTGCTTCGAGTCTACTTTCCAACGAACTAGGCCTCATCGATTTTCAGAATGTA
>BQNB010065117.1:0-35057 GCA_026074375.1 Tanacetum coccineum | reverse complement strand
GATGAGTCTTTTGACGTATGTGTATCTTGTATATCTGGTAAGATGGAAAGAAAATATTTTACCCATGCATGCGAATTGGCTAATGATCTACTTGGACTCATGCATAGTGATGTATGTGGCCCATTTAGAACCACATCTAGAGAAGGTGCTAACTACTACGTTACTTTTACTGATGATTTCAATAGATATAATTACGTTTACTTGATTTAACATAAACACGAAGTCTTTGAAATGTTCAAGACATTCCAAAGCAAAGTAGAAAATCAACTCGAAAAGACTATAAAAGCGCTTCGATCCGATCGAGGAGGCGAGTATTTAAGTCAAGAGTTTTTAGATCATCTGAGGAGTCATAATATTGTCTCACAACTTACCCCTCCTTACACGCCACAACATAATGGTGTGTCCAAGAGGAGAAATCGAATTTTACTTGACATGGTTCGATCTATGATGAGTCTAATGACTTTTCCAATGTCCTTTTGGGGCTATGCTCTAGAGTCTGTTGCACGTATACTCAATATGGTTCCAACAAAGAAGGTTGATAAGACACCATATGAAATATGGCACGGGAAAGTCTCGAATCTGTCTTACTTGAAGGTCTGGGGTTGTGAGGCTCTTATTAAATGAGACACACCAAACAAACTTGAATCCAGATCCATTAAGTGCATCTTCGTAGGATACCCAAAGGAAATGATTATGTTAGGATCATTAAAAGTGTCGATTATGTGATTTTGTATTATTTAAGTAATTAGTATTTCTTTTAATAATGTCAAAGTAGTTTGTAATAAGGTATATTATGCTAAAAGAATGAAATAGCATAATTAAAGATGCACAACCTTCTGAGAACACTAGCCTACATCAACATGAGGTCGAACGACACTGTAGAACCTCAAACCGATGTAATTCCCGTTCGTAGATCCGCAAGGATACCTCAAGCCCCTGAACGATATGGTTTCTATATCGATGCTGAGGAACATGAGTTAGGAGATCATTGTGAACCTCATAACTATCAAGCTGCATTATCGGATCTTGAATTCGAAAAGTGGCTTGAAGCTATGAACGCGAAAATGCAATCCATGAAAGACAACCAAGTTTGGAACTTAGTTGATCTTCCTCCTAGTGTGTACGACCTGATGGAGTAAATGGCTATTCAAGAAGAAGGCCGATATGGATGGCAATATGCATACCTATAAGGCTCGTCTTATAGCAAAAGGTTTCACTCAAACCTACAAGGTTGACTATGAAGAAACCTACTCGCTTGTTACAGACATAAAAACTATTAGGATTCTCATAGCCATAGCAGCGTATTATGACTATGAGATTTGGCAAATGGATGTCAAAACCGCCTTCTTAAATGGTCACCTAAACGAATATGTTTATATGGTGCAACCTGAGGGGTTTGTGAATCCTAAGCATCCTAGACGAGTATGCAAGCTTCAAAGATCCATTTATGGTACAAGGAACAAGCTTTCCTTAGAGCTGTAACCAGAGATTTGAAATGATGAATCAAAAAGTATGGTTTCACTCAAAATCCTGATGAGCCATGTGTATATAAAAGAGCTAGTGGAAGTATCGTCTTCCTAATCTTATATGTCTATGACATATTACTCATGGGAAACAACATTCCAATGCTACAAGATGTAAAATCCTGGCTTGGAAAATGTTTTGCCATGAAAGACTTAGGTGAGGCGGCATACATTCTAGGAATCAAAATCTATCGAGATAGATCAAGGCGATTGATCGGTTTAAGCCAAAATGCATACATTGACAAAATCTTGAAGCGATTCAAGATGGATACTTCCAAACGTGGAACTATTCCAATGCAACCCAATGTAGACTTGAGAAAATCTCAAGGTCCCTCCACACCGACTGAGGTGAAGCGAATGAAAGGAGTACCTTATGCTTCGGTTGTAGGCTCTATCATGTACGTTGTGAGGTGTACTAGACCTGATGTAGCGTTCTCTCAGAACATAACGAGTAGATACCAATAAAATCCAGGCGAAAGTCATTGGACTATTGTAAAGAACATACTGAAGTATCTCAGAAATACTAAAGATATGTTTCTTGTTTATGGTGGTGATTCCACAACTGAGCTTGGTGTTACTTGCTACACCGATGCTAGTTGGGAGACTGATCGGGATGACCTTCAATCTCAAACGGGGTTTGTCTTCGTGATGAACGGAGGCGCTGTTGATTGGAAAAGTTCTAAGCAAAGCACTACCGCAATGTCTTCTATGGAAGCTGAATACATAGCTGCTGCTGAAGCTGCAATGGAAGCTATTTGGATACATAAATTCATTTCTGGGCTTGGCGTTGTCCCCAGCATTGATAAACCTATGGATATGTACTGTGACAACACAAGTGCCATTACCATAGCCGACGAACCTGGTGTTCAAAAGGGTGCCAAACATTTTCGATGAAAATATCACTTTATTTGCGAAGTTATTCAAGAAGGTGATATTCGAATTCTTAAAGTTCATACGGATAACAACTTAGATGATCCTCTTACAAAACCAATGCCTTGCACCAAACATATTGAGCATGCTAGGAGCATTGGACTTAGACCAACTAGTAGTTTCATGTAGATTTGTTTATTTTAGTATTTGAATAATTAGGATGTAAAATAGTTTTATCTCATAATGAATTGATAATACTTGGTGTGATGTTGTTCATTGTATAAAATACAGTTGTCCTATATTAAGCATGTTTTAAGATCCATGAATAATATAATTTTATTCTAAATCGTCCATTGTTAGTATAATGATACAGGAGTTTTAAATGTTTTTTTTTTTTTTTTTTTTTTTTTTATTTTTTTTTTTTTTTTTTTATTTTTTTTTTTTAATTTTTTTTTTATTTTATTTTTTTTTTTTTTTTTTTTTTTTTTTTTTTTTTTTTTTTTTTGAAATAAGAACAAATGAGAGTGTTTTGGTTAAATTCATACATATGAATAAGTACAGGATATACCGCCAAACTCAAAGTTAATTATTGGATGAACATTGACTGACCCAACCTGTACGGTATTCACTAATGGATCGGCGTACTATGGAATACCTTGCAAGTGGTTAAGTCGTCTCATCCCTCAGACTTGAGATGCAAGTAGTTTTGTGTGTGTGGGAATGTCAATCTTTGTAATACGATTCAACAATTGACCTGTAAAAGTCTGTCTATAAAGGCCATCTTTAGGAGGGATAAGAAACACATAACGGACACGTGCAGTCAAAATAGGATTTGTTACTCCACAGGTTATGAAGAAAGATACTATCGGGCCCCTTGATGATTTAAATAGATGTATATGTGGCCGCACCTAAATATAATTAAGATGATACTTGATTGATTTGGTAATCTAGTTCAATGTCTATATCGAGAAACAGAATTGTTAAACATTAGAATACTAATTATCCTGTTTAGATGTTCAACATAGTATCTAAAACAAAGGATGATTGATATCTAAACCATTTAAATGAGATGTTTAAGAAACTATCCTCATATGTCTCTAGGGGAATTGACGTGTTGCTAGACGTTAATCTTTGCTTGTATAATTACTTGATTATTATGATGTACGCCATTAGGGAGCTTTTGGAGTATTGCTACGTTCTAATAACTAATTAATGGCTAGATATATGTGAGCCAATAGGGTCACATCCATATATACTCGAGGTACCATTTTTATAATATCGAGTTTTATTGTAATTATACGGTATACATAAATAACCCACGAAACTCGTGATCACTATTAAGCTTCTAATAACTAAGTATAGTACTTAATCTATTGGACTTAAAAATCAAATGAGAGGCCCATTTGAGCCCATGTATGGGGCCAACCATATGGAGGTCTAGGAGAGGAGATGAGATCATATCTTTGGTAAATAAATATTTGATATCTTCTTATTTATTCTTTGCATGGATTTCCCTTCTAGATATTTGTCAGAATCCATAGATCGATCCAAGCTTTAAAATACAATATATTTTAAAAATCTTTAGTGACCTTGGCTTCTAATACCAATTGTGGAAACTAGAAGGAGTGGGGGGTTTAAATAGTTTACAGGTTCGTTTGTTGTTTTAAAAGTTTGCTTTCAAAATTTTTAGATTCGAGTTGTATTTTCAACCAATCAACAATATGAATCAACAATGTAAATATCTAAATTAAAGTAAAATGACAATCACAACAATATATAAAGAGATGAGAGAAGGAACAATCAAACCAAGATACCAAGATTTATAGTGGTTCGGCTACGAAGCTCTTCTTCCCCCTACTCCACTCCCCGAGTATCATACTCAAGATTTCACTATGTCAACAGGCTCCCTTCAGGGGGAGAAAACCGTTTACACATCGCTTACGTTATTTTCTGACACTAAGCTAAATGTCGAGTCCTAATCTTAGCTAGAACCAATCTACCACTTCACAAACACTATACACTCACAAGATCTACACTATCGGATTTACACACAATCTGAATCACACAATTACACAAGATAATTACAATAGAGATTTGATACTTGGAAGAAGAGATGAGAGGTCACTAAATAACAATTCATTTCTTAGCGAATACGAATGTACTTCTCTTGCACTTGATAGAAGAATGAGAAAGATGAGATGAGATTGGATCACTTGTAACAAGATCTAAGAATGTTAGTGATCAAGAGATTTAAAAAGAGAAAGAAGGTTTTTAAAGAGAGAAAGTTATCTGAAAAATTCGTGCAAAGATGTTTTTTTAGCTGGGAATGGAGCAGTATTTATAGGCAGGAAAACCCAACGGTCACTGCAGGCGGTCCCGGCGGTCCCTAATAAATCAGGGGGCGCCAGACCTATAAGGGGGCCGCCCAGTAGACTACGCTCCTGTATTTGTATTTTTGTAGGGAAGGTTGTATCTGTTATGGAATCTTCCATTTTGGGAGGAAAATTTGAATTTCAAATTTAAGTTTTAAATAAAAAATATCTTTTAATTAGAAATTATTTTGTATATTTATTTTTGTGAAATTACTTTTATAAAAATGTGATGGTTAAGAAAAATATTTTCTTGATCACTAATCATGCTTAATGATTTGTTTGTCCATACCTTAAGTGATTACTAATCTTAGAAATGGAATTTTACGATTAATAATTTGTAAACGTTTATTTTTATCGTAATTGATTTTACATTTTATTATTATCAAAACATTAAGAGGTCGAAAAATATAAATAACGTTTTTAGACATTATTTGTATTAACAAAAGTAAACACTCGAATAATTTGCCTAGAAAGTTATGACAAAATAGAGTTTATAATATACTTTATTTTGAACAAAATATAACCAAAGATTGGCGTTTTACGTGACGTAAAATAACTATCACACCCGTAATTTAGAATCATTGTTATTGACAAGTTTATTTACGGGTAATATTCAATGTAGAATATACTTTTGATATTGTGAGATTTTAAAAATATTAAGATTGGATAGTTAATGACACTATATAATTCCAATTAATATTATATGTAATTATGTCAAGATGACGAGCATAAAATTAATTTATTGAAACAAAAGTCATGAAATATATACACAACTAACCTTGGTCAGAATATACTCTTAAGATAATGAGTAAAACAATTCTTATCTTTTTAGACTTTAAGAGATTCATTAAGACAATTCAACTTGACAGAGAGGCTTGCTGAGTTGGAGAGGGATAACAGGAGGCTTAGAGGCACCATGAGTGTTGAGAGTCAGAGAGTTGACCGACTCCAGCGCGGCATGTCACGTATGCAGAGAGAGTTGAGGCAGATGCGACGACTTCGATTTTATGATCGAGTGAGAGTTGGCAGACTTGAGGCATGTGCTAGGAAGCACATGGGCTACCGTTCTTAGTGATGTTCGTTAGTATGGCAGCTAGTAGTAGCGTTTAGTGATGACCGTAGTGTTAGAACTCGTATTTTCTGTATTTTGAAACGCTGTGATGTAATCACTTATGTTCGATGATATGAAACTAATGTTTATCTATGATATGATGTCATGATTTGATTTACTTATGCTCTTGTGTCATGCATTATGGGATTTCCGTGAATATATATTTTGGTCGTGTATTTTCTATGTGATTAACCGTAAATTTTATTTAATACCGTTAGTAATCTCGCATTACCTAGAAATCTTACCAAGCGTTATATTGTTGTGTTGTAGGAAGATGCCTAACACACGATCTGGAGCGTCCATGACTCACGAGGAGTTTGAAGAATTGGTTGCTCGCCGAGTAGCTGAAGAGTTGGAGGCTCGTGAAGCCGCCAGGACCCTTGAACCCCTGAATGAGAATGGGGATGAACTAGAAGGCGAGAATGGAGGAAATGGAAATGGAAACGGAGGAAATGGAAATGGAAATGGAGGAAATGGAAATGGAAATGGAGGAAATGGAAATGGAAATGGAGGAAATGGGAATGGAAATGGAGGAAATGGAAATTTTCAAGCAGTGGCTCGAGATGCACTTCCAAGACTTCTTGAAGTGCAAGTCCACATAATTTCACAGGAACGTTAAGGCTGTGCGGATTTGACCCGCTGGTTTGAAAGAGGGAGACTTGTGTTCAATATCAGTAATTGTCCCTGAAGTATCAAGAGTGAAGTATGCAACTTGCACACTGCAGGTACAGTGCTTTGACCTGGTGAACTCTCATAAGAGACTATTTGTGTTGAGGCTTGCATATGCCCTGAAATGGTTGAACTAATGAAGTTGATGACAGAAGTGTATTGTCCAAGGAATGAAATCCAGAAGATGGAGACTGAATTGTGGAATCTGGCCGTGAAGGGAAACGACTTGACTGCTTACACTCAAGGTTTAAGAGTTGGATTTTTTGTACTAGAATGGTCCCATGATGAAGAAGACAGCGTGGAAAGGTTTTATTGGAGTTACCGGACAACATTCAAGGAATGTGATTGCTAGCGAATCCCCAACCAGACTCCATTATGCTATAGACGCATTGCTAACCAATTGATGACAAAGAAAGTCCAGGGTTATGCTGCAAGGATGTGCTGGAGAAATAGAGAAGGATGGAGAGAAATCACTAAGTGATAACCGTGGACAAGCAACCGCCATTCAATAGGCGAAAATACTAGTGGGCAGAATTGCCAGAGCTACACGTGCTGGGAACAATGAACTAAAGTATATGCTGGGCCACTACCCTACTGCAACACGTGTAGGTGCATCATGAAGGTTGTGACTTTGTGGTGTGAAACTGTAAGAAGGCTGGACATCAGACTAGGGATGTAAGGCTGATTATTGCCTCCAAACACTCAGAGGGCTACAGTGGAAATCAGCAGGTATTATTTGTTATGATTGGAAGACCAGGACATTTTAAGAGGATGGCCTAAGTTGAGAAATCAGAACCGTGGAAACCAGACCAGAAACAAGAATGGAAACAAGACTGGAAACCAGACTGGAGGTAACGAAACTACGGCGAGAGCTTACGCCATTGGTGAGAGGAGTAACAAACCCTGATTCCAATGTGTCACGGGTACTTTTCTTCCTCCATAACGTTATGCTTCTAATGTTATTTGATTTCGGGCCGCCTATAGAAGTTTTTGTGTCCAACTACCTTTAGTGCTTTGCTTGTTCACACCAACCACTTTAGAAACTAGTTATGCTGTAGAACTTGCCGAAGGAAGAATTTCAGAAACAAATATTGTTTCTTGAGAGGTTGCTACTTCTAGTGCATTAGTCCATCCGTTTCGACATAGACTAATGCCCGTAGAGCTAGGTAGTTTTTTGACGTCATCATTGGTAGGGATTGGTTGGCGAAATACCTACGCGTTGATCGTTGTTGATAGAAAGTATGTTTCGTATCCGTTATGTAAATGAGGTGTTGATAATCCTGAGGTATAGTTTTGCGACGGTGTAAGTAAGATGAAAATCCAAATCGTCGTCAAAAGGACCCAAAAGTATATCGAGAAAGGATGTGCAATGATTATCTGGCTCAAATAACATCCAAGAAGGCTGAGGAAAAGTTGTGAGAGAAGCACTCGGAGATGTGTGCAATTTAGTGTACGTTGTATTTCCGGAAGTCTTCCCAGAAGATTTGGCCTGTTGTTACGCCTACTCGACAAGTTAATATCAAATCGACTTAGTCCGTGGTGCTGCACCTAATCACGATCACCGTACCGTATTAGCACCAGCTGAAATTGCAAGATTTTGTCTACACAGTTGCAAGAGGCTTTCTGACAGAGATTTAAAAGGCCCGAGTTCCTCACCTTGGGGAGCAGCCAGTTTTGGTTTGTCAAGAATAAAGAATGGTTCTTTTCGTGATGTGATACGACTAACGTTGAACTAAACAAACTTACTGTAAAGAACCGATACCCACTTCCGAGAATCGACGATTTGTTTGATCAATTTGGCAAGGATCAAGAGTCATATTCTAAGATCGACCTGATATATGGTAATCATCAACTCAGAGTTCTTGAGGTAACATTTCAAAGACAGCATTTTAGGACTCGCTATTGTCCACAACGAGTTCCAAGTAATGCCGTTTGGTTTGACTAACGCACCAGCAGTATTCATGGATTTGATGAATAAATAGGGTGTGCAAACCGTATCTGGATAGATTCGTTATTTTAATTCATTCGAGCATTTTATCAACTACGCAAAAGCATAAAGGAGTCATGAAGGACACCGTAAGTTGATCTTGAATTTATTGAAGAATGGAAGAGATTGTACGCCAAGTTCTCAAAGTGCGAGTTTTGGCTGTCGAAGGTACATTCTTGTGTCACGAGAATGATAGTGAAGGCTATTCATGTTGATCCGCATAAGGATGTGATGCAATCAAGGATTGGGCGTCACCACCCCGAGATTCGTCAATCTTGGAGTTTGGCCGTTTTACTACCAGACGAATTATCGAATGGCTTTTCAAAATCGGCCAGACTATGACAAGAGATGACTCAGAAGAGGAGAATGTTTGTAATTGGAGAAAAAGGCAGAATGCTTCCATTCCAGATTGTTGAAGGCAGAAATTGTGGTAGTGCTCCAGATTTTGGGCAATTACCCAGAGGAAGCAAGAACTTCGTGGTATAGCTTGCGATGCTTCGCATAAGTGGTTGGGCGCGGAGTTTGTGATGGCAGAGAGCGACGAGGTCCGTAGCTTAACGCATCCCGCCCGAACTCAAGTTCACTTAGAAGAACTATACCACGCAACGACCTAGAGCTTGCTCAGTAGTGTTTTGCCCTGAAGAATGTGGAGTACATTAACAGTAACGGTACCAAGTGCTTGTATTCACTGATCGTAAGAGTTTTACAACCATACACGAGCCATAAGGAACAGAAATGAGGCAAAGACGTTGGTTAGGAATTTTTCGTGCGACTACGACTTGTGAGATTCAATATCATCACCATGAAAGGCGAACGTGTTGGCTGATGCCCTAAGTCGTA
This sequence comes from Tanacetum coccineum, assembly GCA_026074375.1. Taxonomy (NCBI): domain Eukaryota; kingdom Viridiplantae; phylum Streptophyta; class Magnoliopsida; order Asterales; family Asteraceae; genus Tanacetum; species Tanacetum coccineum. The sequence continues at coordinate 25,685 of BQNB010065117.1, read as the reverse complement.
AAGGAAAGAAGCATGCGCTACGAGTTCGAGCTTTGGTTATGACTATATGGGTAAAACCTTCCTAACAAATTTTTAAGTGCTCAATCGGAAAGCCAGAAAGGAAGAGAACTTCATCAACAGAAGAACTTGCGTGGTCATAATTAACAATTAGACCCGCACTGACGGAACGTATATTGTTTGAACAATCCGAAGTTGGATTCCGTGTTTCGAGAGTTGTAGGCCTTGAATATGCATGAGTCGCATAGTCAAGTATTCCATCCACCCTGGATCGATAAGATGTACCAGGACTTTAAGATGTTATATTGGTGGCCTAACATTAAAGCAGAGATTGCCACTATGTCAGCAAATTTTAACAATGTGCAAAGGATAAGATAGAATATCAAACCATCTGGTTTATAGTTGGTTCCCAGAATCCTAAAATGGAAATGGGAGAACATACCAATGTGACTTGTGACTAAACTGCCGATGACGAGCAGTCTGTGCAATGACACGATCTGGTAATCTTTGACCGTCTCACAAATCTGCTCATTTCTTACCTATGAGAGCAGATGACACGTTAAGAAAATGTACGAGATCAATACTGAAGGAATAGTCTCAAGCATAGGAGTACCGGTTACGATCAGATCTATGAGTAGTCGAAGGAAAAAATACTTCACAATTATGTGAAGTCTCTACATAAAGTCATTAGGTACTCGATGTGGAAATGAGTACAGCCTATACACCAGAGACCGATGTCAAGATTAAGAGAACCATTCAGACGATATAGGATATAGTTACGTTGCCTGTGTAGCTCGACTTTGAAAAAAGGTTGGTAAAAACACTTACCGGTTGGTAAATTTTCATATAACAACAGTTACCATACCAGCATTAAGGCTGCTCCGTTTGAGGCGTTGTATGGGCGTAAGTGTCGATCACCCATCTGCTGGGCTGAAGTTGGGGACAGTCAGCTCACTGGCCCAGAGATCATCCACGAGACAACTGAGAGAATAGTTCAAATCAAGAGCCATATCCAAGCCGCCCGTGATCGTCAAAAGAGCTATGCCGATGTCAGAAGAAAACCCCTTGAGTTTCAAGTAGGGGATAAGGTCATGTTGAAAGTGTCTCCTTGGAAAGGGGGGGGGGGGAGTGATACGTTTTGGCAAACGGGGAAAGCTTAACCCTCGTTATATTGGACCTTTTAAGATCATTACCAAAGTAGGAACCGTTGCCTATCGTCTAGAACTTCCAGAGGAGGTTTGAAAAGAGTATTCCATAGTACGTTTCACGTATTAATTGAAGAAATGCATGCATATGAACGCGCTTGCTATAAACCAGAGATGAGATCCCCAAGTTGACGACAAATGAATTCAGTCGAAGAACCTGTCGAGATTATGGACCGTGAGGTCAAGCGTCTGAAGCAGAGTCGTATTCTGATTGTCAAAGTGCGCTGGAACTCCAGGAGAGGTCCTTAGTTCACCTGGGAGCGTGAAGACCAAATGCAAAAGAAATACCCGCACTTTTTCACCAACTATGCACCCGCTGCAGAGGTTGCGTCCTAAGCTTTGAGGACAAAGATTATTTAACGGGGAAAGAATGTGACAACCCGAGAATTTCCGTCAACAAGTTAGCCGTTTTCGTGTAGTAATTTAAATTTTACAATGTTTCGATTAGCTTTGCGTTTAACCTGGAAGTGTTTCGTTTGTTATCTGAGAATAGTCTCCGGGAGCGAACTGGGACACCAAACGTTGTAGTAATTTGCAATATCCGCGTTTTATGTTTTTTTAAGCAATTTTTTAAAATTCAAAATTTTAGTGATACCGTTACTCGTTTCGTTACATAGCGTTATCCGTGTTTACCTATACTAAAAGCTTAAAGACAAGCAAGACATAGAAATTAAATCATTTTGAGAGCACTAGCATCAAAGTTTATAAAAATGAAATGGTCCCCCCCACTCTCTTGCAATTTTCGGTGCACAACAACCATTCATACTTGTGACAATAGTTTTGAGATTCAAATGGAATAAGAACAAGCACAAATTACACATTATATAAACAAGCTAGAACTCATTGGTGGATGCATTTTGGTGCCCCCCCACCTCATTTTTGTGTCTCATTTTTGGTACCACACACTCACCTAGAGTGTGTGAAAGTAAACTTGTGTTATAAAACTCAAATCTATTATCCATTTTGTTCATTTCATACACACACACTTTACATTTGAGCTTCTCTTTCTCTCTGTTTCCCAAAAACCCAACTAAAACACCAACATAATATAACAATCCATTAATATTTCATCTTATGAAAAAAAACACATGAAGATTTGTATTGAAGGTTAAGATCATTTGTATCATCCGTTAATTTTTTAAACAACATTTGGTTTGTTATAAATCTTTGTTCATCATCCAAATCATTCTAGTTTTTGTAATCATCAAATACAAACAACCTTGTATTTATACTACTCATGATGCATACCATACTAGTTGAACAAATTTATTTTGTTAAAAACAAAGTGTTTATAAAACTAACATAACCCCAAAAATGGTAGGCTTATATTCGAACCATACATAGATAAAATATAAGGAAATCTTAGTTTGTGAATTCGTGGTTATTTCGAGTAATAAAAATGATATCTATAGTTCATAATGTTATTACTTATGTTTATACAACTTATTTAAAGACTATTTAAATTATTTGGAGCTTATTAGGGCTTATGTATATATTTCGGCCCAAATGAAAAGCCAAGAAGGGATTATTGTTTAGCTTATTTTGTTTTGACCTATAATATTGTTAACTTAATTTCTAGCTTTTGTGAAAGACAAAAAGGATAAACTTATTCGTCTCAATAACTAAGCTCGAATATAGTTTTATTAAGCTTAAAGCTACGTCCCACAAACAAGACCCAACACTAAAGAGAACATTCATGAGCTCATATGGTTTTGGCTTATATACATTAACTTATTGTGAGCTTATTAATAGCTTATCTTGAGATCACGGATTTATTACTTAATATTTTGCTTATCGATTTAATGGATAAGTAAAACTACATTTCGGACGAAACTTGCCAAATCCCAACATATACGTCAAACACCAAATTTATAAAAGCGTACCGTGAAGATTATGTGATAATTTCGTGATGGTGAACTAATTTAATATTGTACGATTTAGATGTTTTACGTTTAATTATCTTTAGACACGAACGTTTACGATAAATAATGGAATTTGATGACGAGTAAATAGTAAATATGGAAAGTGGTATGAAAGTGGTTTCTATTAAAAGTCTACGGACTTTGGAAAAACGTGTAAACACGAACGGGTCAAGCCGAAATTTTTGTAAAATCTCTATACTTAGAAACTATTTGAAAGAACAAAAACGATAAAATTACGTCGATAAAATACTAATATTTTGGAAATTATTAAATGATAAATACAATTTATATATGTATTAACAATATACAAAAATAATATCTAATATTAAGTAAGTATAATATTAAATAAGTAGCTTGTTCGTAAAAACTCGATCACTAACTTTTTAAATTGTATAACAAACGTTTGCAAAAAAAGACAATGAACGGGCATGCATCAATATAGTACGTTAACTTCCGAGGTCTAAAACGAAACCATATTCTTTTAGGTCAAACCCGTGTACCGCCAGTTCAATCCAAGTAACCATACTTTGACGCATACTCCTAAACCCTTATCATCCAGTGAGTTCATAGGCCCCTACTCTAATACTCGTATTAAATAAATTTTTTTATAACTTGGGGGGGTGAGAAACATTGCTTGCTTTTAAAGATTAGACACAAGTACTTTACGTAGAGATTTTATCCTTTTTCGTGTAGCCTAAGTAGCTTTTTAGACCACTACTGGCCCTAACAATCATGAACAGTCAATCTCTTGGGACTGGAGGACTGGTCCGAGGGAGCGCGAATGAGTAAATAGAACTATTGGGGACTAAATATCCCTAACCGGTTGAGATAGCGCTCACTACCCAACGGGGCCTCCGATAAACTGATATATGGACATGTCCGTACAGTAAGGTTTCTTGTCGGACACCTGGAAGGGCACAATTACTTCTAGCATATGTAAAGCTATCATACACAATAGCTTCAGTGTCATGAGCTTAGCGCAACAGTAAATACTTTTATGTGAAGTTGTATTTGTTATAACTGATCTCCTTAAGTTTTGAAAATTGTGTCCACTATAATAACGTTTGAACTAAACCTATGAATTCACTCAACTTTATGTTGACCGTTTTAAGCATGTTTTTCTCAGGTGCTTAGCAAGGATGCTGTTGATTGACTTATATGGAGTCTATATGCCTACACCAGTTTACCAAGAGATTTATCTATGTTTTAAATACCGTTGTTGAACTATTTAAGCTTCCGCATTTTTAAACTTGAATCTTTTGAATTTAATTGATGTAAAACTTATTATTATTATTTTTAATCTATGCAACGGTGTTTATTTTCAAAACGTACCCTTAGAGGTCGTTCTTTATGCTTTGTACTTGAGATGATCAATCAAGTCACGCCTCCGGACACGTGTTCCGTCCAGGCCCCGTCTGGGGGTGTGACAGATATCGCAAAACTCTATAAATAATGTACTTATAGATATATGAAATTAGTTCCGGTTGAGGATGGGGAATAAGTGCTATGACAGATTTGATCCATTAAAATATTTATTCCAAAACATCAAAACAAATCATTTATATATAGGCAAATCTTAATGAAACAGAATTGGCAATGACCAATTATAATAATCGTTAATATTATGATTCATGCATTTAAACCATGCTATGAATACCACATGTTGATTAATTATCCCAAGAAATATTTAATCATAATATGAACGATAAAATAATATTAAGCATAACATTAAAACTTACTTGATGCGAGAGATGAGATCACCATGAACGAAGAACATAGGTAGGATAGAAATTTTCTACTTAATCCTCTCTTCTTAGTGATGGATCGTAATGTTTATGTGTATCTTTATGAGGTGAATAATCCTCTATTTATAAGAGATGTCAAACATGGATCAACTCCTAATTTAGGTATGATTATGAAATCATTACCATAATTCATTACCTAAACATTATCTCTAAAGAAAATTGGATCTCACATCAAGATACAATATCCTACGGAGTTTCATTATGGTAACTAAATATTATTTAATTACTCTTAATATTACCCATATAAATCAACAATATATAATGTACAAATATACTAATGCATTAAATAGGTTATGACACAATTATAGAGAAATTTGCTAACAGAAAACTCTTAACATAACGCATGAAACAAGTAAGACAAACTTCACAACATAATAAGGATCATGTCAAGACAACTCTTATGATGTTACGGGTTTTTTTTGGAACGACGACTTGCATTAAAAACTAGCAAAAGCTAGAAAAGAAGATTACATAGAAGCTATATTAGCTATAGGGTTTTGTAACCAACCTATCCAACTAACCTTACATTTAGGATTCCTAGAAGAAAACCGCAAAAAAGATTGAGAAACAATAAAGTCCCAAAGAGTAGCCTTCTTAGGAGGGGGTCTAGAAAAGATCAATTGGTTCCATAAGTTCCAAATAGCCCACATAAGAGCCCCCCTACGCCTTCAAGAATCGAGCGAGCTTTAGCAGCAACACGCACATCATCGAGCCAATCATACCAATCCGATATGTTAGCCCAAATCGGAATATCCAACTCCCACCACTTAGCCAATAGAGACCAAAGATCTTTGGCCATCTCACAAATGAAAAATATGTGATTTACCGTTTCAACATCAAGCTGGCACGTAGGACATAATAAAGAACCAACCTCGATGCCCTTCCTATCTAAGTTTACCCTATACGGAAGCTTATTGAGGTTTAATCTCCAAAGAAACACGTTGACTTTAATAGGAATATGTCGATTCCATCTAGTGGCCACAAGGCCTACCTCTAACACTGTGTCATCTACTAAAACTCGAGCAGGAGCCACCGAGTACCCCGCAGCAACATTGAGAGTCCATTGCCAAGTATCACTTTGATCCGTGAGAAACACGTTCCCAATGGCAGCTTTAAGAGCCTCGAATTGATTCGATTCTACACCTCCCCTAGGAATACGACTAAGAACCGTACTACAGTCAGAATGAAGCAAAGGAATTCTATTGGCAATTAGACAATTCCTTTTTATATCCAGATTATAAATCCAAGGGAATTATAATTTAAGAGGTGTATTTCCACACCATGTATCTTCCCAAAACCGAGTAGATTCACCATTGCCCAGCTTACGAGAACATAAGGAAATGAGATCAATACCTTTATCCTTAAGACGTTTAACCGAAGACAAAATAGAGCCCCAGGTAGTTTGCTTAAGCCGTCGATTCGTATCATTGAGAACGCCTTCATTATGGCCATATATGCTCCTAATGATACGAGCCCATAAATCAGAAGGGCGAGTAAGAAACCGCCAAATCCATTTGAACAAAAGACCAATGTTGAGCCTGTATATACTACCAATACCAAGCCCGCCCTTCTTTTTACTCGATAAGCATTTCTCCCACTTGACCCAAGACATCTTACTATCATTCCGATCTGATTCTCTAAAAAACTTGCTACGCATCGATTCAAGTTTGGAACGGATAGAAATGGGCATCAAGTATATAGACATGAAGTAAGTAGGAAGATTACAAAGCACCGCCTTAATGAGCGAAAGACAGCCCCCAACGGAGAGAAGCCTAGCTTTCCAAAAGGAGAGTTTAGAAGTGAAAATATGAGTAACCGCATTCCAATTAACACATCGACTCATGTTACATTCGACTAGCACACCCAAATATTTAAATGGGAGTTTCGATACCCCACAGCCAATAATACGCGCCATTTGGGAGATCTCCTCGTCTGAAATGCCCACACCAAGGATGTTACTTTTGTCAACGTTAATCTTTAGCCCTAAAATAAGAAAGAATCAACGAAGCACGCTAATAAGATTTTGGGTGTTAACCCAAGACCATTCACCAAAAAAAATCACATCATCGGCATACATAAGGTGAGAAACGCTCGTGTTATCACGCCTGATAGAGGCGCATTTAAATAATCCCAACTCTTTGGCCTTACACGTAAGGGAATGTAAGCCTTTCATCGCCAAGATAAAAAGGAAAGGAGATAAAGGATCTCCTTGTCGGAGGCCCTTAAATAACTCAAATTCCTTGGTCGGAGAGCCATTAACAAGAATTGAGGATCGATCATTATGAAGATAACCCGAAATCCATGAGCGCCATTTAATACCAAAACCAATCTTTTCCATAACGTCGTATAGAAAATCCTAACGCACTGAGTTGAAGGCTTTCTCAAAATCGACTTTAAAAATAAGAAGCTCTTTATGTTGATGTCAATACTCGGCCAAGATTTCATTCAATATGAGAGGCCCATCAAGTATATACCTTCCCTTGATGAAAGCCGATTGAACAAGACTAACACAATCTCTAATAACATTACTAAGCCGATTAGCTAAAAGTTTACCAATGATCTTGTATTGACACCCTATTAGACTAATAGGTCAAAAATCAAAAACAAACTTGGCATTAGGAACCTTCGGGATTAAAGCAATGAAAGAAGGATTGCAACCTTTAGGAATTTCGTGAGAGGTGGAAAACTCTTGTACAAAACAAACTACATCCTCCTTAATGATGTCCCAAAAAGTGGTAAAAAATGAAAAGTGAAACCATCAGGGCCTGGAGCACGATCACCACCACAATCCCAAACTGCCCTTTTTTATTTCATCGCGAGAGAAGGGAAGCTCCAAATAGTCACGATGAGTTTGGGAAAGAGGGTTGAAAGACAACGAATCGATGACAGTAAAAGGGCCACTGGGCTTCTTGAATCGATTGCGAAAATGCATCAAAAATTCCTCTTTAACAATATCAGGAGCTTCAATCCCTTCACCATTCTTCAATATACCTCTAATAGCTAACTGCCTTCTTTTTTTCTTTAGTGTTCCATGAAAAAAACTTGTATTTTCGTCTCCCTCAAGAGCCCATTTAATCTTAGCTTTTTGAGCATAATCTTTGGCTTCAAGACGATCCATATCACCTAAGATAGATAGAGAATCACGTCGAGTCATGAAATCCGCCTCACTAGCACAACCTTGATCGATTTTTGAATCAATTGTAGAAAGCCTATGATGGTGTTCTTTCTTTAACGCGTAAGTATCAGCCTTTCGAGAAGCTATCCATACCCGAATGACCTTTTTGAGGTTTTGAAGCTTCTTTTTAAATAAAATAAAACCATTCCTGTCGACTATACCATCATTATTCCAAGTCTGGGCCACCAAGTCATGAAAACCATCCATCTCCAGCCAAGAGTGAAAGAACCGGAAAGGAGTCCATAATCCACAATAGATTCTTTGAGAAGAATAGGGCGATGGTCCGGAATACCCTTCTCTAAAACAAGACCTGTACCATGGGGAAACACCTCATAAAAACTCTTAGAAACCAAGAAATGATCAAGCTTACTCATTTTTGTCCCCCATTTATTTGTCCAAGTGAAGTTACAGCCTCCCAAAGGGATATCAATAAGAGAGTTATCAGCAATAAACTCATTAAAAAACCTCGCTTGCCTATCACAAAAAACCCAACCATATCTTTCACCTTCATCTCGAACTTCATTAAAATCGCCCATGATAACCGAGATACCATCCCAATTATCAAGCAAGTTCGACAAAGTAGACCAAAGAGTGATTTTATTAGATAAACTTTGGGGAGCATACACCACGATCCACTTAACTTGAACATCATTAGGAATCCACAAGCCATCAATGACAACATAATTATCATTAAAAACAATACGAGACTTACGAAAGACCAAAGAATTCCATAAACATATAATGCCTCCTGACAAACCACGAGCTAAAGTAGAAGCAAAATCAAAGTGGACATTACCCCAAATCTGCCGAAGCATCCAAAGATCAACTTGAGGCATCTTGGTCTCCTGAATAGCTAAGAAATTAACATTATTAACATGACATAAATCACGAAGCCACCTCCGTTTATTAAGGTCTCCAAGACCTTGGGAATTTATAGAGATGCAATTCATTAATTCACTACATTATCTCCTTTCTCAGTGATAAGGGAAGCAAGAGTTTTTTCACATCCTTCCATATTGAGTCCTAAAGCCAAACCAACTCTAATCGTATCCTCCAAGCGCTCAAGCATAGAGAAACCAGGTTTCTTGATCTGCCCTCCGTCGGATAGATTATGAATGGAATCTGAAATAGCATGATCACCTTTAAGAATGGTTGAAAAACCTGGCGGATATTCAGGTGTCTCAGAGTGACACGGTTTTTGAGGTTTACCACTCTTTTTAATGAGATGGTCAAGTTCGAATGGATCACTATCAAAAGGTTTCTCATTCGGCCCATCAGGTTTAGGAGAAGCATGATTAGTTTCCTGAGCCTTCTCCCCAATCTCCTGATCTTTCACAAAATCTTCAATCTCGGCATCGACCATGGTATCCGCAGCCGATTCAATATCATTCTCCTCTATAGACTCTTCTTCATTCTTGTCATATTTGCCGATAAATTTTTCCTCATTGCTTTCATTATCAGGAGCAACAAAGGTAGGCGTCCAACTACAAAGTTCCCTAACCCGAATGGTGTAGGTGACATTATTCAAAGTCGCCATGATAGACCAAAAAATCAAGTGTGCATGGGTCGACTTAATGCATAGCCTTTTGCTAAGCCTATTGCTCACATCAATATCATCTATGAGGATGACTTCACCCCATTTGCTACATATTTGATTGAAGACCTGATTATCCCAAGCACGAATAGGAACACCTTCTACCTCCAGCCAAATGAGGCGTTCATCCACCACAAAATCATCGTACCAAGGTTTCAATGTAGAGAACCATGTCAAAATACCTTTGTGATTAAGGAATTTATCCCTAGCATCCGAGGATTCAAAATCGAATAGAACCCATAGACCACCCAAATACTTAAAATCCACGTTCAAAAAACCTTCATTACGGCACATGCTTCTAGTGTTAGCAATTGCCCGAAAATCCCTATAACACCCAAGTAAAGCAACAGGGAAATCATTAGATTTGGCTTGCGACAATATAATTGAAGGCATGTTTGTACCAGCACCTTCATGCACGGTATTGGGTGTTACGGGTTTTAACGCCCACATCCATATCTAAATCAACTCTAAACAAAAACAAAATAAATGAAACCTAAACATAAGCCCATTTGCATTCCACACATTTATTTGGCAATACTACACATTTTAGATTTTTGGGATAGGATAGTACTCTTATTTTGGTATGAAATTTCTATATTCGAAGATCTGCGTTTTGTAGTTTTTTTTTTGCAAAACTTTGTTGTTGTGTGTTGCTCCAAAATTTATAATTGTGAAAACGGGAAAAAAAAACTTAACAAAATTGAATGAAGTCGAGAGTATATTTGCATAAGAGTGATAACAAACTTTAACTAACAAATAAGAGTAAAAAAACATTAAACCGTTAACAACATAATTACTAAGATGCACTGATTTGATTATATAAAATGAAACTAGATCAAAATCATAAATTGCGTCTGTAGCTCAGTGGATAGAGCGTCTGTTTCCTAAGCAGAAAGTCGTAGGTTCGACCCCTACCTGACGCGATAATATCAAATTATCTTTTTTACTTATATGACATACATTTTATTATTTTTACCGAAAGCTAGGTAATTTTATAGTGGGATTTCATTTGTTGTAAACTCAAAACTTTCCTGTTACAAAAGAAAATTACTAGCTATATCTTACAAGCACCATCATCTAGATTCTAAAGGAGGTGAATAAGTTTTTTTTACAGCCCTTAATTTTTTTTATTTATATAATGTTTTACGACTTCTTATTATAATTAACGATGCATGCAGACCCGTGCGATACACACGGATTATATCTAATGTGTTTCAGATGGGTTGTGTGTAATTGTTGTTGCCGTTTTTGGCTTAGTCTTGTTGGTCATTAGAGTTTTGGTGTTGTGGTTATATTAGTTGTAAAAAGTAGTCATGAGTAAGTGATGTTGGGATGCCGTTCCATTTAACATGTGTTTAGTATTAAACTATAAATACGTTTTTATTCGTTTTTATTTGTTTTCGTACGTTTTCGTTTGTTTTTATCCGTTTTCGGACGTTTTCGTCCGGTTTTATTTGTTTTCATATTTTGTCGTCCCTTTTAATACGTTGTCGTACATAATGGGACTTACCTACTCCTTGCATGGCCGTGTAAAATCAATTGGATACATTAATGGTTCTTATATAAAAGATAAAATCAATTTGATACATTAATGACTATTGCATGAGGGTTGTGTACATAGTGCTATTTGTCTTGCACTCCTCATAATGGATACCTCCACAATAAATTAAAGGACTCAATCTTTTATAATAATAGATAAATAAGATTTACATAATAGTGGAAGACAAATGAACAATAAGCTGCGCCGCTAGCCATTTTTGAATTGCAAAACTAATACGTTTAAAAACCACATCCGTAGATCTAGGTGTCATAACATTGTTGTGCATAACCCGTTGAACTCGGTTGAATAGCTCCACCGTCTCAGGTGCAAGGAAACCAAAGGTATCAAACGCAAAAGGAATAAACACGTGTTGACTTTCAATGCATGTTTTCTCGTGTTTTGTCACTTTGCACGAGGCGGCTTTCAAAGCAGCCTGACCCACTATAAAACCCTGACTACTTAACCCTACGAGAGGAGAAACCCCGATCAAATTCACACACGCATGTTTTCCTCCAACCCATTCAAAAACCAAAACGTCAGCTGGTCTGAGTGTGGATCTTTCATCCGACGTGTCAGTTAAAAAGTTCATAGGTGCTTCTTTTTTAGCGAAGATCCCGACATGCCTACATATATAAAAAAGGACATCCCTAACCATATCATGTTTGTACTTGAATCCCGAGAGCTCTTTACAATGAACCGCATATTCTCCAAAGGAATCCAAACATGCCTTGCGGCAAACAGGGCATATCGCATCAACTAGAAATAATGGAATCATGAGACGATACTTAAAGATAGTGCGATATTCCACTGGTGACATATGTTGACCAAGCCCGTCTATGAGGATAGCTAGTAGAAAATCCTAAGCATGGGGTGCGCGCAGACACTCAAAAACTGCTTTCTGTCTTATAGTCATGTCAAAGTGGACTTTCATATCCTTGACCATTTCACGAAAAAGGACATTCGCCAGTGTGTGCTTTAGAGGGGCGGTGTCCTTATTAGTGAAACCGCTAAAATCAAAGCTTAAAATCGTATCACGAAGACAAGCCAAAGCAGAAATATAATCATCATCTATACCACATATACCACTTTCACGTAAAATGTGGTCTTGTAGCACCTAAGATTGAGCCCTCGAGGCTACAAAGCATAGGAGGAAGCCACTTTTGCCGAGTACAAACCCAAACCACCAAATCGAATGGGTAAAGAAGCAAGTCGCCACTGTAAATCTCTAAAGAATGGTCCACCACAGACCACTATATTCTCTATTGACCCACATAAACCTTTGTCAAAAAACAAGGCCGTCTCCTCCATGTGTACAGGTTGATAGGTCCTTAAACCGAAAAAGAGTTTGGCGATACCCATACATGATCGAAGCAAAAGGAGCTCACTCTGCGAGACATGTAACTGTGGAAGAAGACTCATCAAATCAACAGCATTCATGGCTCTCCTCATTGCCAACCCACTAATAAAATACGCGTCTCTACTAATAGCTACCCCAAGAAGCTTTACACCCGATGACGGCCTTCGAATATTAACAGGAAATAAACCCTCCCGAAGCTTTATACCATTACATGTAGGCCAAAATATCTCTGTTTTCTTAATATTAAGTTCAAGACCCAAACCTGGACCACTCACCTTTATAATGTCTAACCCCCTAGCAACCTCTTCTGAATCTCCAATAACGGTCTCATCATCAAGATACCAAGCACGAAGAAGAAGCTTGCAACTGTCTTTGATCTTATGTAGTAGCGAGTGTAATATAAGAGAAAAAAGAAGAGGTCCCAATAGGTCGCTTTGCTACACCCTAGTAGCAGACCAGATATGTGTCTCTCTTATATACAATCTCGATGTCCCTATGCCTAGACCACTCATCTTTTGAAAACTTACAAAATTAACAATTAAATTGATAAAATAAACAATTAATGTAACACAATCAGTTTAAAATTAAAAATATCCTTTCATACGCTCCGAATACGCTATACGTAAATATATATAGTATATAAGGATTATATCAAATAATAGTATAGTAAGTATTTTCCGTCGGGTTCGAGAAACAAACTTTTAACCAAAGTAGTCTCAAAAACCTCCCGGGTCGTTTTCCCTCGACGAAGCGTGAATTGAAAATCGGTTAAGTCCGTGATCGCGCGTTTTGAATGGTTTCAAAGATTTTTGAATTGGTTTTTCTAAATCCTACTAAATATAAATGACAAGTAGATAAATGCACGAAAGCAAGTAAACAAGAAATTAAAATTGAACACGTAAGCATTAAAACGTAAACGGGAATTAAAAACGCGACATTTAAATCCTAAATTATCTAAAATTAAACCTAAAATGATTTTCTTAAACTTTTTCTAATCCTAATTACTAACTTGTAAGAAAAGGCTAAGGAAATCCTAAAACGAGAACACTTAAAGTTGAAAAATGAAGAAAACGAGAACGGGAATGAAATCTCGTTCTTTAAAAAATAAAATTTCAAAATATTAACCCTACGAAAGTAAATTTCAAACCTAAGCCTAGATTATGATAAAAGAAAATTTTATAAAAAAGAAAATTATTTTTTTGATTATTTTTCTATTTTTATGATTTTTTTAAGTTTTTAACAAAATTAATTCATGAAAATTATAAAACTTTAAGCTAAAAATCCTAGAAAATTTCTAAAAGTAGCTAATGATAAGAAGAATGCAGGAAAAATGAAAAATCCTAAAAAGCTAAAATAAATAAGCCAAAAAAAATCGAATAAGCACTCGAAGTGCTAATTATAACTAAAACTCAAAAAATAAAATTGTGCAATTCTAAAAGTGAAAAAGACCCAAGGCGGATGGGTAGTGAGTGTAGGTGTTAAGGCTTTGTAAGGTTAGAGGTAGAGGTCCCCGGGTTCGAGCCTTGCTCACCCTGGATTTCCCCTCTTCCCTTTTTTTTATTTTGCAAATTTAAGTTTTGGAAAAACTTTATTACCCTAAAATAAGTATTTTTTGTGAAAACAACTTTTTTAAAAACTAAGAATAAGCTGGTAACAGCTTATCTAATGACGACAGTTTACTCAAAAAGGTTAGAAAAGAAATTTGCTAATTGTTTGCTTTTAAAATCTTAATAACTCTTGGAAAGTAAAATAAGCTATGACAGATATTATCCTACTCTTAATAAGCAACTAGGAAAGAATTTAAGCTAAACAAACGAGCTGAATAAAAAGCAAAAAGCTAATAAGCAGTTTGACTGCTTAGGCTAGCAAAACAACACAAGGACCACTTTTCATGCTTATTTTTAAGCTTGTAGATGGATCCTTCTATGGCAATAATACTTTTACAACTGTAAAGATAGAACTATAAGCTACCTAAAACTTCAGGAAAAATACATTTTGAAATTCAATTAAGCACTGAAAAGGCTAATAGAAAAACTAATTGTTCTATTTTAACTATGTTTTTGGTTTTTTATGAAATGACAAAATAAGCTAAGTCTAACCTTAATAAGCTATGAACAACTAGAAATTAACATAATAAGCTAGATTGAACAGGTATAAAGCTAAATCTATAAGCTATAAGCTAAAAATTCTTAAATAAGCACTTTAACAAAAATTGTTAACCAAACAGTCCCTTAAGGAAACTTTGAGCTTATTTTTCAATAAGCTAAAGGATCCGTATGGACTTTTGGCTTATAGCAATAAAATCCTTGACCTAAAAGCTACTTAAAATAGCTTTTGAAAACTATTTTAAAAATCAAATGCTTAAGGAAAAAGCTTAATGAAAAAGCTAAAAATTCATTTTACTATACTTTTGGTTGTTGAATAAAAAGACAAAAAGCAAAATTGCAGATCTAAAACAGGTATTCAAATAAGCTTTTTAAACTAAAATAAGCCCTAATCTATCTAGAATGGCCTAAAATCTATTTGTGCTATAAAAATCAAAACCTAAAAACTACTTTTACCCTCTGAAAATTAAGCTTAAAAATGGCAATTTGTCTATTTTTGTTGCTCATGCAATTGACAACAATAAGCACCAAAACTTAAAATCCTACAAGTGCAGGCTAAGATACTTACTTCTATACTTTTAATCAACTAAAACAAGAACAACTAGAGCAATAACAATGACTAGAAAAGATTTGAACTGAAAATGCATCTATAACTAAGCTTATTCTACCAGATTCAAACTTAACATCATACAAAACCTTAAAAACTTTATTAAACCTAACTAAGCTCTTAAATACTACTCTTATAAACCTGAATATGAGATTTAAAATGAAATTAAAGGACCAAATGGATTCAAGCAGTACTAACTCAAGTTAGTACTACTTGACCCAAACACTTCTTTATTTCCCTCAAATTCATTTTCAACTTATAAAAATAAGAATCAATGATCAAAGTTCAAATACCAGATATCAATAAGCTTTAATAAGACCTAATAAACAGATTTAAACAAACTAATAAGCTAGAACAATAAGCTTTTTAACTATGCTAATATTTTTGTATTTTTGACAGTTTTTATAACAAAACTAGCAAACTAAGATCTAAGTTAACTAATGAACATATTAAGCATTTAAACAACAAATATAAGCAGAGATAAGCTAATTGAAACAGTAATAAGCTATCAAAAACATATTAAACTAATTATGCAGATTATGAAAAAGAGTATAAAAAGACAGAATAGAAATAACAAAGGAAAGGAAGATTATACCTCACACCTCAGCTAAACAGAGGTGTATGCTCAAATGAGCTTAAATCAACAAGCTCCAGCTTGTTTAGAACAAGCTGGTGGGGTCCAATAAGCCCTTCCCAAACTGGCTTATCATCCAATAACCAAGCTGAGGTAATTTAGGGGAGTTAATGAGTAATCAATTAAGCTCAGTTAAGCTTTTAAAAGCTTAACTGAGTACAATAAGCTATAGTAGTAAGAGTAGCTTAAAAGGAGCTTAAAAAGAGTTTATAATGAATTTAAACAGAATTGCATTAAGAAAGAGTTTGAATTAAAAATGAAATTGAATTTTATTGAATACTCAAAGGATTACAATACTTGAAAAGGAAAATTACATGAAATTTAAAGTCATAAGCTAAAAAAACGTATAAGCTAAAAGCTAAATCTACCCTAAGCTACTCCTGCTCCTACTCCTAAGCTAGATATCCCTTGTGAGTGAGAGTGTGCTCTTATTTATAGCCATTGAGAGAAAGTTCTAGGTCTGTTCACATGCTCCCTTGGCTTTTGATCTTGTCCCTTCAAATCTTTTAATCATTAGATGCTCAATTGTGACCGTTAGATTGGAATGTGAGCACACGGATTGCCAAGCTAGCAATCCTTGTGTCAGAGAGCTTTGTGTTTCTTTTGGCTATGTTTTAGTGTAAAATTCCATCAAGAAGTGTGTTAGTTTGTAGCTCGCGTGCCATTCCCATGAGTTGTATTGACCAATCAAACGCTTTGATGACGTTTCTTTTTGCTAAGTCATTGCTTGGTACTTGGTATCTTCTGGCCATGTCAATTGAAAAGGAATTTGGTTTTTACCCTTTGATTTTGCTGCGAGGTAAAGTTGGGCACGATGATGAACAGTAAATTTAATTCCCGCTCCCTTTTTTTTAATACGATTTCGTTTGACTGAGGTTCAAGGGGGGTTGACTTGGGCTTTTGAATTTGGGCCATGGTATATTGTTTTGGGCTCGGTTAAGGTTAAAAGGTTATATGATTTTAGGAGATAACGACCGTTAGTCTTTTATAATAAAAGAACTAACAGTGTTATGTATTTAAGGATTTATGGTGCAAATGTTTTAACATTAAGGGCTCATTTGGGATTTTGAGAGTTTTGTCTTTTTGTGGTTGACCAAGGTTTGACCATTGTTGACTTTTTGTTGACCTTTTGCTAGAAAACTTCCGGCTCTTGTACACTCTATCCGTTCCCGTGTTCGTGTTTGTCCGGTTTTGGCCGTTTTCTTGTAATTTTTGCAATATCTGTACCTACACATCACAAATGACAAAACAAGCAATCTACAAGCATAATTTGCACAATTTGATCATTTAAAGGCCATTTTTGATATAAAATGGATATGTGTTTTCACACATATCACATACATACATACACTAGTTGTTGCATTAGTTGATTAGACTAGATGCATTTATGATTAATATACATGTTATGATATAAATGTATATTACTATAAGAGTCTTATATTAAATACTAATATAAGCTATTTTGGATTTTCAGATATTGTCATGTCGGATTCAGAGGATTCCACAGTCACCTACACGGCGGTATCCAGCCTATTTAGAGGTTTGTCAGACATCGGATCTTCGGGAGTCGATGGACCACCCGTGATGCCAGAGGATCTATATGCGTATGTGGTAGCTGCTTTTCGGGCCCTACCATCTCTTGATTGTGTGTCGGGTCCTGAGTACCCACCTTTACCAGAGTTTGTTCCTGAGCTGGTATACCCGGAGTTTATGCCACCGGAGGACGATGTACTCTCAGCTGAGGAGCAACCACTGCCACCCACTGCTGATTCACCAGGCTATGTTCTTGAGTCAGATCCTAAGGAGGATCTAGAGGAGGATGATAATAAGGACCCTGAGGAGGATCCTGCCGACGGAGGAGACGATGGCAATGATGAGGATGAGTCATCCGATGATGACGAGGATGATGATGTTAATATTGAGAAGGATGAGGAGGAGTAGGAGCACCCAGCTCCTGCCGACTCTACAGCTGTTGCTTTACCAACTGTTGATCATGCCCCATCTGCTGAGGAGACTGAGCCGTTTGAGACTGATAAGTCTGCGCCCACACCACCACCACATCCTGCATACCGCGTTACTGCTAGGATGTCGATCCGAGATGAGCCACTTACACCATTTTGGTCTGAGGCAGAGATTGCCATACTCCTTGCCATACCATCACCTCCACCATCACCACTCTCCCCATGGTCATCACCACTACCTCAGATTCCATCACCACCACTACCAGTATCACCACCATTCGGGACACCACCACTCCTACCTATACCGCTACCTACTCCATCACTACCTTTGCCTCTTCCCTCTACTGACTGTAGAGCAGATGTTTGTGAGGCTTTCTTACTGCCTCGGAAGAGGCTATGCTTTACCTTTGGTCTGAAATATGAGGTGGGCAAGAGTTCATCTGCTCTCATTGCTAGACTTGATGGAGATTTTAGGAGAGACTATGGTTTCATTGCAACTCTAGATGATGAGATTATGCGAGATCCAAAGAGAGATGTTGGTTATGGGATTACAGATACTTGGGATGAGATGCTTATGGGTATGCTAGGGGCACCGACGACTGATGAGACAGAGTTAGGTCGACGGGTGACAAACCTTGTCACGACTGTAAGATAGGACACATACGAGATATATGGGAGGTTGAATGATGCACAGACTAAGCGACAGATGGTGACCGGTCGGGTCAACATGTTACTTAGGGATAGGCATGCACATGCTCGCACAGCTAGGCTCATGGAGATTGAGGCTAAGATGTCTCGAGAGGCTTGGGGATGGTCTATGGATGCTAGTGACCTCGCATGTACTGAGGTTATGGCATTGCGTACTCAGGTGGTAGCACAGCGGTCAGAGATCGCGGAGTTACGGACAGCAGACCGCAGGAGACAAACACAATTGACAGAGGCCTTGAAATTGCTGAAGACACTACAGTCACAGTTGATGGCACTTCAAAGTCGACAGGGACCCGCTAGAGGTCCTGCACAGCCTGATGCACCAGAGGAGGCCGGTAGCAGTTCATAGATCTTGTTATGGCTAGCTATTTTATACAACATACTATGTATTACTGGTAACTCCCGACAAGTATGGCTTTAGGTTGTATATATTCTTTTATCTTGTAACCTAATCGTAGTGATCATTTTGTATCTGAACCATTCATGCATGTTTTCCAATTTATATATGGAATGGATGTTTTATGTCATGTCTGTAATTGAATTTATTATGAATGAATGTCGATTTAGCTTATCTATTGTTACTATTCAATTCAGTTGTATATTTCACTATGTGTTGTGACCTCATTTTACTTATTGTGTATATGTCATGTCATGGTTATGATTTTACGAAATCTAACGGGTATTATATTTTCTTGTGATTGAAGAAAATGGCACTAAAGAAAAGGACCACGTGGTTAAACTCAGAAACAACAACCACAACCCCTGCCACCACATCTGTCACTAACGCCTAGCTTCAGGCAATGATTGACCAAGGCATTACTGCCGCTTTGGCAGCACATGATGCTATCAGAAGCACAAATGGCGAAGACAGCCATAATTCAGGAACGGGTGTTAGAAGAATTGAGCGAGCCACTCGTGAGTGTACTTACCCAAACTTCATGAAGTGCCAATCTCTAAACTTCAAAAGGCACATAAGGAGTTGTTGAATTGACTCAATGGGTTGAGAAAATGGAAACTGTGTTCCGTATAAGCAACTGTTCTATGGAGAACCAAATCAAGTTCTCCACTTGTACTCTTCTGGGAAATGCTCTAACGTGGTGGAACTCCCACGTTAGGAGTGTTGGTAACGACGTTGCTTATGCAATGACTTAGACAGAACTGAAAAAGAAGATGACTGACAAGGACTGCCCGAGGACCGAGATTAACACTCTGTTCTCAAGATTTCTTTTGAGATGAAAGGGAGTGAAATTGAGTGAAAACAAATTATTTGTGTTCTTGAGTTTTTTTTCAAAGAATGAAAGAAAGAGGAAGGAAGAGGAATGTAAAGAAAGTTAGTGTATTTTCCCCCTAAAATGTTTCACTCAAATATTGAGATGAAAGTGAAAGGCCCATTTTTTTTCTACCACTTTCTTTACCTTACTTTCATTACTTTACATTACTTCCTAAAAAAAGGAAGCTCGAAGTCGAGCTGTGGGATTTAAAAATAAAAGGTACCGATGTGATAGGGTACAACCAACTTTTTCAGGAACTGGCATTGTTGTGTGTTAGAATGTTTCTTGAAGAATCTAAAAAGATTGAGAGATATGTCGGTGGTTTGCCCGACATGATCCACGGAAGTGTAGTAGCATCCAAGCCTAAGATAATGCAAGAGGCAACTGAAATAGCAACCGAACTGATGGATAAGAGAATCCGCACTTTTGCTGAGCGTCAGACAGAGAACAAGAGAAAGCAAGATAATAACCAACAACAACAACCACAAATCAAGAGGCAGAACACCGACAGGACTTATGCTGTAGGGACTGGTGAGAAGAAGCTATAAGGGGGATCTAAACCCCTATGCTCTAAGTGCAATTATCACCACGATGGTTTGTGTGCTCCTAAATGCCACAAGTGCAATCGAGTTGGCTATTTGTCCCGTGATTGCAGGAGTCCTACTTATGCCAACACTATTTATCCCGTGATCCCAAGGACATTTTAAGAGGGAATGTCCAAAACTAAAGAACAACAACAATCGAGGCAACTCAACTGGAAATGTCAATGCTCCAGCGAAAGTGTATGCGGTAGGCCATGCGGGGACAAACCCAGACTCCAACGTCGTGATGGGTACGTTCCTTCTAAATAACCGCTATGCTTCTATCTTATTCGATACTGGTGCCGATAGGAGTTTTGTGTCTACTGCATTTAGCTCTCAAATTGATATCACACCAACTTCATTAGATTACTATTATGACGTTGAACTAGCCGACGGGAGAATAATTAGGTTGAACACTATCCTTAGGGGTTGTACATTGAACATCCTAAACCACCCATTCAACATAGACTTTATGTCCGTAGAACTTGGTAGTTTCGACGCTATAATTGGTATGGATTGGTTGGTGAAGTACCAAGCGATCATTGTGTGTGCCGAGAAGATCGTTCGTATCCCCTGGGGAAATGAAACTCTAATCGTTCACGGTGACGGAAGCAACCGGGGAAACGAGGCTCGTCTGCACATTATCTCGTACACCAAAACACAAGAATACATGCTAAAAGGATGTCCAGTCTTTTTGGCAAACGTTACTACAAAGGAGACGGAAGACAAGTCGGAAAAGAAGCGACTTGAGGACGTATCGATAGTTTAAGATTTTCCTGATGTATTCCCTGAGGAATTTCCGGGTCTTCCTCCGACTCGACAAGTGGAATTTCAAATCGATCTGATACCTGGTGCTGCACCTATAACACGCTCACCTTATCGATTGGCGCCTTCCGAAATGAAAGAGTTGTCAGAGCAACTGAAAGAACTATCCGACAAGGGCTTTATAAGACCCAGTTCCTCACCTTGGGGAGCTCCAGTCTTGTTTGTCAAAAAGAAGGATGGATCGTTTCGAATGTGCATCGACTATCAGGAACTGAACAAGCTGACAGTGAAGAATCGTTATCCACTCCCAAGGATCAACGATTTGTTTGATCAACTACAAGGATCCAATGTTTATTTTAAGATAGACATGCGATCAGGTTATCACCAGCTTCAAGTACAGGAAGAGGATATTCCAAAAACGGCATTCCAAACTCGGTAAGGTCACTACGAGTTCCAAGTTATGCCATTTGGCTTGACGAACGCACCAACGGTATTTATGGATCTCATGAACCGCGTTATGGATCTCATGAACCGCGTGTGTAAGCCATTTTTGGATAAATTTGTGATTGTCTTTATTGACGATATCCTTATCTACTCCAAGAACAAGAAGGAGCATGAAGAACATCTTAAGGCAGTTCTGGAATTGCTTAAGAAAGAGAAGTTGTATGCTAAGTTCTCTAAATGTGAATTTTAGATTCCTAAGGTACAATTTCTCAGCCACGTGATTGATAGTCAAGGCATTCACGTGGACCCCGCCAAAATCAAATCCATAAAGGACTGGGAATCTCCTAAAATGCCAACAGAGATTTGCCAATTCTTAGGTCTCGCTGGGTATTACCAAAGATTCATCGAAGGATTTTTGAAGACTGCCAAGTCGATGACCAAGCTTACTCAGAAATGAGTTAAGTTCGATTGGAGAGACAAGCAGGAAGCTGCCTTCCAGTTATTATAGCAGAAGTTATGCAGTACGCCAATTCTGGCTTTACTTGAGGGAAGCGAAGATTTTGTAGTCTATTGCGATGCGTCGCATAAGGGATTGGGTGATGTATTAATGCAAAGAGAGAAAGTAATTTCTTATGCATCACGCCAATTAAAAATTCATGAGAAGAACTATACAACTCATGATTTGGAACTTGGATCGGTAGTGTTTTCTCTAAAACTTTAGAGACACTATTTGTACGGAACCAAGTATACGGTGTTCACTAGACATCATATAAATGTAATTACGTTGCCCTAAGCTCATGACACTGAAGCTCGACATGAATGAATACAATATAAATTGCCTACATTGCCCATGTTGATGTTCTAACCCGCAACATCCTATGTTCGACATGGTATACGTTCGTTTGTCCAGTGATATCTAATCACCCGAACGGGGATGTCAATCTCAATAGATCTATTCATAACATTCGCGCTCACAATCCAGTAATTGACAGTTCATGATAATGGGCTCAACTAAGGTTATCGCTACTTAGGCAACATGTAATCATAAAGTAAAAATATTCACTTGTGTCCAATTGTAAAACGATGAATTTTTCTCACCCCAAAAACTTGTAAAACAAAATCATGTAAAATGTGGGGCTATGAACTCACCTTGAGTGAGCGAATGTCAAGTATATCACAGAAAATGCGTCACAGTAATGATCGAATGCAACCTAATCCAATATAGGTCGTATAAGTACTAATCACTTTGAGTAACTACTACCATATATAATTCTACATAGCTACATCACCATCTAATTGCGCTTGTGAAATTGTATTTATAAAGTTAAAACGTTTATAAATATTTCATTAATAAAAATGACGTAACTTTATCGTTTTAAGCCGATTTCTTACGTTTCTTATGTCCACACTTTCGTATTAAGACGGAATATCAAATTATGACATTTTTGTATTTCATGTCCTCTGGTAAACAGTACTTTTTACTGTTCACGCCAGTTATAAAGTTATTTTTATAGTTTTAGTTGTCGTAAAACCCGTAAATGTCATATTTTATTCGTTATATCTCCGTTTTTAGCGATTCTTTCGAGCATGTCTTTGTTATTATAAGTTCTATCATATTAATGATGTTTTCAAAATGTATAAATCTGATATGAACAGTAACTTTTATAAAAATAGTTTTATAAAAGTATTTTTATACATTTAAGTATATAAACTCGCGTAATTCATAACTCCTTCGTTATTGATCCAAAAATTATGATCCGAATTGTTTTGGAATACTAAAATTAAGTGTTATCTGTGAAAAATAATAAACTTTATATATTAGAAGTATTTTATAACTTGTTTTTATAAAATCTCTTTTATAACGCGTTTAATTAACGTGTAACTCGTAAACTACGTATCTTTTTCGTTATTAATCCGTTTTTCGAGTTTCTTACCTTTTTGGAATCGTCATGAGACGTATTATTTTATAAAAATGTTAAACCCACTGTTTTGAATTCGAATCAAAACAGCCCTTTTACATCTTTTATATAATTCATTATAGACACTTGTTTTATATACTTTTCAACTTAATAAAATACCACAAGTCTTCCACAAACCTTTATTTCATATGTCATACATATTATCATGTCCATTAGTCCATACTTTGTCCAAATGTCCAAGTTAACAAGTCCTTGACAATGCTCTTAAATCATAAACTTTCCTAAGTAACTTTTACTTACTAGTTTATACATGAACTTTTTACACTTAAACCAACATGATACACTACTTATATTTCCTTCATGACATGATATTTACAACTATATAACATGTGTAAAAGTATACAAAACCATGATTATAAGTACAAGTCCATTTTACATGTTTAAAAGTGTCCTAAATGGTGATTAACTACATAGAACTTATATACACATAAAATGATAATGTAAGTAAATAAAGAGTTTTAGATGACCTTAATGTGATGTAGAATGTTGGAAAATATGATCTAAACACTTCTTTAGATGAAAATCCTAAGCTTCCACAATTATAAAACCCCAATCTAAAACAAAACCCTAATCTTGCAATATCTTGCTTAAACCTTGCAAATGCTTAACCAACCCTTCAAAACATCTTAGGTTATCATAGGAATGATGTAGTAATACTTGTATGGTCTTGGAAAATCAAGCTATGGATTATTTAAAAGGGGTGTTTGTTGTCGTGGCCATCAAAGAGAGAAAAAGAGGGTATGAGTTGGTTTTTGTTAAGTGTAATGACTTGTGTGTTTACTTCTACTAGAATCATGATATGAGCTAGTTAAAGGGTGAACTCGAAGTCTTTTTGGTCTTGGTCCAATTCACTATTAGAGTAAGTAAGGAAAAAGAAGTCTTGGTTCCCTAATAGTTGAAAACATCTCATGAAACTAAGGAAGTGTGTTTTGTAGATATTTATTTGTATCTATCCACCTATATCTGGTTTTGTATGTATATGTATAATATATTTTTGTAATTTTTGAGTATTGGGTATAATCGTGGGTATTTGTTGAAGCGTAGAAAAGTTTTGGTGGTTCCGGGAATGCCTAAACGTATTTTATCGCGAAACGTAAACACTTTACGTAACCAATAAAAATAAAATGAACAAAGTTAATAATTATACTCAAAATAATTACTTAACACTTTCTTGATGTAAACATTTAATTGTTTGGTGCCCGTTTACTTTGAATGGTCATTTTTAGCTTACGCGATTTAACTTAACGTGTACGATTTAAAAGCAAACGCGTACAATACTAAAAATACATAGTGAATTTATTGACGTCATAAATGACCCTAAAACATGGGGTGTTATAGTCTCCCCCTGTTAAGTGAGCCTTGTACTCAAGGCTTAAGACGCGGCACTTGATGACGGTGCGGTCTTGGTGAAGAGTTGTGGATATTTCTTTCGGAATTGGTCTTCGCGTTCCCTTGTGAACTCAGGACCTCTCCTGGAGTTCCATCGAACCTTAATTATTAGAATGCGGCTTCATTTCAACCGTTTAACTTCACGGTCCATGATTTCTACCGGCTCCTCGACAAATTCAATCTTGTCATCAAAGTGTAGTCCATCTAACGAAACGGCTAATGGTTCGTCGGCATAGCACTTTTTCAGGTTGGATACATGAAATGTATTGTGATCCCTGCTCAGCTCTCTAGGAAGCTCAAACTTGTAAGCAACGGATCCAACCTTTTCCAACACCTTGAATGGTCCAACATACCTAGGGTTTAACTTCCCTCGTTTGCCAAAACGTACAACCCCTTTCCAAGGCGAAACTTTAAGCATAACTTTATCCCTAACCTAAAATTCCATCAGTTTACGCTTTAGATCCGCGTAACTCTTTTGTCGATCGTGAGCAGCTTGCATTCTCTGCTTGATTTGAACGATATTCTCAGTTGTTTCTTGCACTATTTCTGGACCAGTGAGTTGCACTTCTCCAACCTTGGCCCAACAAACAGGTGAACGACACTTTCGACCGTAAAGTGCTTCAAATGGTGCGGCCTTGATGCTAGC
>BQNB010065116.1:14848-35058 GCA_026074375.1 Tanacetum coccineum | reverse complement strand
CTAGCCAAGTCCAAGAATCGACCCCGTGTTATGATATATGATATACCACAATTGGAACAATCCAGAAGGAGATCGTTACCCCTTTGACCTATTCAAACCTCTTCCCCTGCAAGGTCGCCCAGGTCATCTAACCGTTGCCGTTGATTACTTCTTCAACAATGATTTGGAGTTTCTGAAAACTTATGATCCAGAGAAAACGTACACTATGTCAATCAAAAAGACAAAAGCAGCTCGCTATGAGATAGTAGGAATTGAAGACATGACCCCTATGCTTTGGAGTACTATAAAATATGGGTATGACAAAGATGCTGGAAAGGGGATCAAGCACTGGGGCGAAAGGCGTAAGCTTTGGTACATATCTCAAATGAACAAATTTTCCAAGCATAATGTCTATTCCACTTAGAAAATTCTCGGTGTGAAGAGTGTTAGTGTCAAGAAACTGCATGGATATGGTCACTTTAAAGAGATTGTAGTGAAACGAGCTGATCGACAGCTATACAGTTTTAAAGAAGGTAACTTCGTAGATCTATACTTGAACGACATTGAAGACATGCTGCTTCTTGTTGTTCAACACAAGCTATTCCATCTTAACGACAATGACATTGTTGAATTTATTGTGGCTCTTCGTATTTTTACAAGAAGTCTCATCATCAAAAGACGTGTCAAGGATTTACAGCTTGGAGTAGAGAGTTACTAGACTAAACTTAACATCAGTGCACCTCAGAAGACCTTTCTAGAAATAGAATTCAAAGAACTCTACACTCCATCATACAAACCACCAGGAGTAATCTATGAAGACTTGAACAAACAGATTAGAGTGATGAGGGCTGATGAGCTATACAAGTTCTCAGACGTAACACTCAAGACTGTTCGCGATGAGCTTCATCACAGAATACTCGATTTTTGTCTGGGTTACAACAAGGAGATATCAAGGAGAAAGTGGACGGCTATAGACAAAAGGAGGTCAGAGCTTATGGTCGAGCTTATTGATAAGCAGATGTGGAAAAGAAAGATCATTCAGCATCTGGAGCGATTGGTTGGTGCTCGGGAACTCGAGATGGACTAAAAACTGATGACTCGTAATGTATGATCGTCAGGTCCAATCTCAAATCTTATCTTGTGAATAATGTGAATATGTAGTATAGACTTATAATAATAGGCAAGTATAAATAGTGTTTGAGTACGAATTTTCTAGAATTTTTTAATAAATTCAATTTTTTTCAAATTAACGTACTCAACACTATATATATATAATACACTCATAAATTGAGGGGGGACAGCTTGTTAATAATCGAAACATTTTTCTCCCAAACAGTTTTTCAAACATATTTGAATCAATTTATATCCAAAATATCAAGAGATTTGACATTTTTGATAAGGGGAGAAAATGTGATTAAAATATAAGGCTTATAATTGTGATCTTAATGACTCATGTGCAGATTCTCCCTCGTATGTGCAAAACACTTTTGTATATCGATGCACATATGAAGAGGGAGCAATTTTGAAAGTTAAAAACAATCGAGGTACAAAGGTTTTAAGTACCTTGGTTGAATTTTCAAATAGTTTTAAGGTTGAGAACAATACCAAAAGACCGACCATGTTTATAATTAATTGGAGTTATAAGGTGGTTAAGATTAGGTATTCGTTCCCATGATCTAGTCAAAACCAGAGGGATCTACCCAGGGACATTCCATTAGATAGAATAGATATCCTTAGGTATGATACAAAAGGAGTAAAAGTGAGAAAGGGAAAAATGCAGACTAAGACAGAGCTGACACTCGAACAAACCCAACAAGGTGTTAGTGATGAAGTCTTGGTAAGCATTGAAGGGGTTGAAGAATTAAAAAGAAATGTAAAGATAAAGGGTGAAAAGAAAGAATCCCTCCTTACAGTTAGGCAAAAACCAGGTCAATACATATGCTATCAGAAACACTAAGTTATTGTCTGGTATTGAAGATAGTCATCATGGACCCAGTGATGCAATGCACAACCCTTCCCAGCCACTCAAGGTCTCTCAAAAGACTCTTGTTTCATTTCTCACGGAGATTAAACACATTTCTATCGACTTTCTCACTCCGAGTTAGTTGATATTGAAAATGTGACAGTCTGCTCCAGCCTTCGATTACTCAAACCAAAGTGCACTATCAAGTCTAGAGCCATAAAAGAGATCATCTATAAATCTCATTAGGACACTTATCCAAAATATGCTTGTTGATTCACATAATGTGACAACAAGAAATGTATCAAGAATCCTACGCATTATCCTTGTGATTTTGCCAAAACATCAGAGTGATACTTAAAAGTATTCACAGTGACGATGAAAATCCTTCTAGAGCCAACATCAAACAAGCTCTGCGGTAGGTGACTTGTGAGATCCTACACGGATCAAACTTATGACACTGGATATCGATTTGGTCCAGCTTATGAATTGACGAATGAATTTTGAAAATATAAAACTATTGGTGTGTTATAAAAATCGTTTGCATCTTAACATACCGACTGATTTTCCTAAATTAATTTTCAATCTTATGTCCATGGGAAGCCTCACAAGGGTATCTGGACATAGAAAAGCTGAACACGAATTGATGACTCAATCGGGAAGATAGTAACTTACCGATTCACTCTTACCGTGTTGTCTACTTTGAGACGCTCCGGTAATGAGAACGGCTAGTGCAAATGCGAAACCCTGTCAAGGAGATTCTTTTGAATTCTACCTGATCACAAGCAGTATTTATACTGATTAACGGGGAACCGTGGTTATTACAACCGTATTCGACGAAGTGACAAAGACACTTTCGTCCATATATGTTGTTTATCACTAACCCATTCATGCAGGTTTCCTGACGGCAACAACAGTTAACCGATGACAAGTCGAAGTCATTGCCACATGCTCATACCCGACCGACATATGTAAAGACATCATGAAAGCTCAAGTACATGTTTCAAAAGACTTCCGCTACTCTGATACCGCACGTCTTTCTTGAAATGACGAAGTATTAAAGTTAAAGATTTTCAAGAAAGATGACATTTTCAAGCTTTTAAGACCAAGAAAGGTATGAGCATGTCGGTCCAAAAGTTATAAGTTCATAATAAGGCAAACATTGTAAGATGGCGAAAAGAGATTATGCTTGATTGATGACCTCAAGAAGCTCAAAACCACACAC
Source organism: Tanacetum coccineum (assembly GCA_026074375.1). Taxonomy (NCBI): domain Eukaryota; kingdom Viridiplantae; phylum Streptophyta; class Magnoliopsida; order Asterales; family Asteraceae; genus Tanacetum; species Tanacetum coccineum. The sequence goes on along the minus strand of BQNB010065116.1, from coordinate 31,894 downwards.
AAGTCAAGTTAAAGAAACAAGCTCAAGCCTAAAAGTCTAAAGATAACTACTTTACATTCACAAGATAAAGATCAATGAAATCAAAACTACGAGCAAAGATTGAAGACATTCTTAGAATGCCGAGCTTAGCTTTTTTTAAATTGGAGTGACCTCTTTTAGGAGGAGATTGTTAGGAATATGAAAAAGTCTCGGATACTTCCAATATGTTGTTAAGTAGCTCGTAGTTTAATATTTGGAAACTAGCTAAGCTAACCGGGTCAACATAAGAATACCCCTTATGTTGACCGGCCAATGTAAGGGTATAAATACCCTACCCATGCTTTGGAGCGGGTGGTTGGCTCATTTTATACATACACATTTCTTTCTCTCACTAAGTGTTTTAACCCACTCATTATCTCTTTAGAATTTCCTCTTTTTTAGTCATAAGTGATTGTATGTTTGATATCTTACAATGTGTTGTCATAGTTCTATTTTCTATATTTGAATTTGTGGTATTACAGGAGATAGGTCTGTCTATTCTTTATCATTGATGTATCATCGCTTATGTTTTAATAATATATTTCACATTTTGCATCAAAAAATAGTTGAAGCCCAAATTAGAGTTGTTAACAGTGTTTGCGTGGGTAATCATTGGGCTCATACAAGCCGAATAAAAATAAAGGAATTGATTTGCACACTCACTTTTTTTCAGGGTTTTAAAAAGCGCGCTATAGCGGCGTTATAGCATCGCCATAGCGCGAAGCGTGACCTCCACATTACGAAACAGACTAAGGCGTCGTCTCTAGGCGCAACGTGCAATAAAGCGCGATAAGGCGTGATAAAGCACGCTATAGCGCGCCTTTTTTTGAAGCTTTTAAAAGTTTTTATGGATTTAAGCTTATTTACAAGTATTTATGATTTGGGTTGTATGGGATTCAGGCTTAGTAACTTCATAACTCAATTTTAAGCCTAGTAGCTAACTAATATTGACCAATCTATAAATATTTTTTGTCGCCTTGAGTCACGCCTTAAAAACGCTATAACGCAACGCCTCACGCTAAAGCTTGAGGCTTGGCTATACCGACTCGCGACACTTCACGCGTTTCTTTTTTTATTTTACTGCTTTAACTTTTTCTAGTCGGAGTGTCCCGATGTGTGCAAATCACCTTAAAAATAAACAATAACCCTCATAAGTATTTCATCAGATCCTCTAACCCTAAAATCATCAATGGCGGCCGCCCAACACGGTAGAACAACTTGCATAGTTGCATACCGTGTTTGCGTCAAGGCAGAAGGTGTGGGAATCAGTGTAGTTTATTCCAGTTTTTTCCTGAAGATGACGTGAATTCAATTGATAATTTTGAAAAACTGTACAAAACGTACGAGATGTCGTACGTCAGAAAGGGAGTTGAAGATCGTCTCGATGATAGAAACAAGGCGAGAAGATTCATCAATGGCTTGCTCCAGAATTGCGAACACAGAAAGGAATATCAGACAGGAACGGAAGGTGCGTATGACGTGGCTTTTGCAATATTTTGTAATGTAAGAACTGAACTTAGCCAAATAAACCACACTATCCAAGAGGACCAGAGACGGTGAGTCTTCTCTCTTTTCTGTTTTTTTTTTCATTTAATGTTTTTATGTCTTGTTTGTGGTACATTCTAAAAAAACCAGCCTAGGCAAACACTCCATGAGGGGTGTTTGGCTAAGCTTATGAGTTGTGCTTAGGTTTATGTTATATAAGCGGCTTATGGCTTATATATCGTAAGCTCATAAGCCCACGTTGAGTGTTTGAATTAGCTTATATTTAATAACTTGATAACTTCAAATTCAAATGTTTGGTTTAGTTTAAAGTGATAAATGACCAAGAGACATGGGTTGAAAAATATTAATGTTAGATTAACGATAAGTAAGGGTAAATTTGTAATTTATAATGCAACATGTTATATAATCCCAACCTCACTTAAAAAAGTCACATTTTTGTGGCTTATCAAAACCCCTTATATAAGCTCATAAGCCCACTTATATAAGCTTAGCCAAACACTTACTTTGGGCTTATATGACACATATAAGCTAATAAGCTCATAAGCCCATCATATAAGCTTAGCCAAACACCCCCTTAGTGACTTTTTTTCTTTTTTCCGCTTCACACCTTTTATTTTTTGTTTTTTTAGGGGTAATGCTTAAGAAGGATTGCAGCGGATATGGTGATCTCCAATTCGTCGTTTTGATCCTTTTATGTGAAGCTTATTTTAAACAAAAATAGTAATGACAAAATGACTTCTATTTTGGGATGTAGCTTATTCTTAAATATTTTGCTAATGATGACATTTAAGGTTCGTTTCTTATTAACAAGTTTTATGTTCGGATTATGTGTTTCTGTTATATGTGCGTGCTTGTGTTATATATGTCATCTGGGTTCATGGCCAACTCGAATGGGCCGGCTAGTTTCATGTATTTTTTCTATAGATTTAACAACATAAATATACTTCTGATGTAGTTTACATAGTATAGAAAATAACAGGTAGGCTATACAAGTCTATAAAACAATATACCAATCATGTAATGTATGGGTACACACTTTTGTCTTTCGTAAACTAAATATTTATAAATGCCGATTTTCGCTTGAATCTTACAGACTAATCAAGTGGTACAGTGACTCAAATGTAAAAACCAAAAATACCGTGCCTTCAAATATGAGTGGCAAAATGGACTACAAAAATCCCATAATACAAAAGTAAAGTACAGTAAGGGTGGCAAAATGGGTCAATTTGTTTTCTATTCACTTTTGAGCTATTTTTATTAGGTTTTCGGAATGACTTGTTATAAAAATGATCACCGATTCTTTATGGAGGTTATGTCAAAATAAAATCATGTAGAAACGATTGACTAAAGAAGCTCTGTGGAGATATATGTGTATTTTGGACTCAATGGCATATTAAGTAGATAAGCACCACTAATCTCTCCCATCTCATTTGTCAAACAATCAGAATACCAAGGAAAATATAAGCCGCTTCAAATAAGCGAAAATAATGAAGGCGTTGACTGGAATCGTTAAACCATACCAGGTCAATAACAGAAGCATAAATCAGAAACATTAAGAGTTCACATATTTTTTAACAGCTATATCTCTCTACAAAGATATTCTGATTGATCCCTCCCACATGAATTCGAATACGTAGGAGTAGGGGTGTCAGTAGGGTCGGGTTGACCCGATCCGAACCCGAACCCAATAGTGTTATCGGGTCGGGTTCGGGTTAAATAAATAATGCTATCGTGTTCCCGATAAGACCCAAAAATCAATTTTCTAATTAATACTTTGCAGTCCATGTTTGCATTTGGATTTGTTAGTGCAGCCTGTGCAGCACATGTTCTGGTTTTGTAGTCGATGTTTTGCTATCCTGTGATTTGTTTCGCTATTGCATTTTCTTTGAAACACAAGTTTTGCTACTGGAATTTGCTTATGCATATGTAATATGATAAATTTACAAAATATTATGGCAGTTCAATTATAGCTGTAGAATGTATGGTTCGCGAAACTTTGTGTCAAGGTTGTAAGCTCGACTATTAGCTCTGGTCATGTATTAGGAATAATAAGTAATCTCAACTTAAAAGGAGTAGTAAGGTGCACAAGATCAGAAATAGACCTTTTAAATACTATAGACTAGGAGGAGTAATAAGTAATCTCAACTTAGAAACAATAACTTGCTGCCAAGGCCAATCATCAAGTTATCAGTCAGGGACATCCATCATTGATTATGACATCAATTGGTCTGTCATACAGAGGCCTATTTCCAGCTCTCTGCGTGGGTGGAAGGAGGGAAATGAGCAATTAATTGATAGGTTAAAAAGTATAAAGTACGCAAGCTTAACTTGGTAGGCTTCGTATGTTTTTGTGACCTTCCCATGCTAGGATCGATCATATTATATAATCGTAGGTTCCCTTCGGTCTTCAGTCTGGTTTAGGCCCCAGTGCATAAAAATTAATTAGTGGTTTTTTAATGGACAAACAGATAGCTTGTCAAGTCTTGGTCCATTGAAAAGTGGTGATGTGGTTGTTGGTGTTGATATTTACTTGTAAGCATGGAACATAAGCCAAAAATATGCAATCCCCTATAAATCTGCAAAACGTCATCACTGACATTTGTTCAAGTTAATGTTATAACTTATAAACCAATTGTCTTATCTTCAGAACTAACCATCTCATACTTCATTACTAAAAATGCCATTAAAACCATAAATTTAACCACAAACATAAATAAACAGTCTAGTTTATACTGAATGTTAGAATGTATATCGATATAAATAGACAAAATTTATGAATACCTGAGTAAGAGTGTGGCAAAATTAAGGTTTTAGTGACAAATTTGGAAACAGTTACTACTAGTAACACAAAAGCTTGTATCAAGTATTTGTTGGAACTTTGTGGGTTTGGCTAGTTTCTTTGTATCCCAAGTAGACAAATGTTAGAGAGCATTTTGTGGGTATATATAAACGAAAACTTTAATTATTGGGAAAGGCTTGTTTTTAAGCTATATAGTTTGTGCATGTAGCATATAGTTCTAAAGGTTGAAGCTGCAACCGGAAGTACAAGTGTTGCCGTGATTGGTACAAGTCGATGTTGCAACAACTATTAAATGAATATGTGTGTGTTTCTAGCATAATTGGTAGGGGTGTGCATGAAACCGAAAAACCGAACCTAAACCGAAAAAAACCGAAGAACCGAAACCTAAAAAACCGAAACCGATTGAAAAACCGATGGTTCGGTTTTCGGATTTTGAAAAAACCAAACCGAAAATAAACCGACAACCGAAAAACCAAACCGACACAAAACCGAAACCGAATGGTTTCTAAAAATTAAAAAACCGAAATTTTTCGGTTCGGTTTCGGTTTTATACAAAAACCGAACCAAACCGAACCATGCTCACCTCTAATAATTGGTCAAGGAGGAAAAGGGGATGAGTGGGATGATCTGGAAGTCAGCCTAAGAGTTGAATTCATCAACCCACGTCCTTAATTCTTAGCACATTTGGTGATCATGGGAGATCACCATGATCAAATATTTTAGGCCTTATTAGGAATGGCAATGGGGCGGGTTTGGGGCGGGGCGACCACCCTCCATCCCCAAACCCGATTAGGCCCGATCCTCAATGGGGATCTTATCGGGGCGCTCCATTGGGGCGAGATGCTCCCCCAAGCCCGTTCCAATCCCTGTTGGAGATCTTATCGGGGCGTCTTTACGAGCGCAATGCTCCACCAAATACATGTTCTCTGTTTATTATTATTTTTACGTCATATTTTTACAAATGTTATTACATGCAATACTATTAAGAATCAACAACACACTAATAATATATTACTTAGTAGCTTATAAGTTTTCAACAAATTAAACATAAATAATGATAACAACGTTAAAAAATCAAAACTTCTTTTAATAACATTACATAATTTTTTTTTCTTAATCACAACTTAGAATCTTGCAAAGATGCGAAATTACAAAAAGTGATAATATTAGTTTTATTACGTAAATACTAACATAACAATATATGAATATAATAGATCTACATGTATATATAGTTTCAGGGCGGGGCGGGTTGGGGATCTTGTGCCCCGAACCCGATAATGCCCCGAAACCCGCTCCGTAACCCAATAAGCATGCCTCGCCCGCCCCAAAAACTTCGGGTCTCGGGTTTCCCCATTGGGTTTGGATTTTTTTTGCCATCCTTAGGCCTTATAAATCGAGAGAATGTGTCTCTGTAATATAGGGTGAAGAACACACATAACATATACAAACAAATCGTCTTGGAGATGCTACCACATCATTGTAGGGGTGATCGGTTTGGTTATCGGGTTATTCGGTTAGTTCGGTTAATTTTTTTTATTTGGGTCAAACCGAAAACCGAACTAGAATTCAACCGAACCAAACCAAAAACCGAATTCGAATTCGGTTCGGTTCTCGGGTTGACCCGAATAACCCGAATTTCACTATTTTTTTTAATAATTACATAGATTTTTAGTGAACAAAAATTATTATTAACATAAAAAGTGTTTTTTTATATTATGAATAGTAAATTGCAAAAATCATCCTTGTGGTTTGTAGTTTGTGGCACTAATCATCCCTAGGCGATATTATTGCCACTAATCATCCCTGAGTGGTGAAACGTTCGGCAAAAATCATCCCTAGAGGGATGATTTTTGCAAAACTTTTTGTTAAACTTTTTGCAAAAATCATCCTCAGTAAGGATGATTTTTGCCGAACATTTGCCACTCAGGAATGATTAGTGCCAATAGTATCACCTAGGGACGATTAGTGTCACAAACTACAAACCACATGGATGATTTTTGCAGTTTACTCTATTATGAATTTATGATAACATTTTAATGGTATTTATATAAATAAATGCTAACCTCAAGGCTCGTCCGTTGGACGGGCTCCTTTATGAAATTGTTTAAGATTATTAAATGTATAAAAAATGTAAATAAATTGAACTTATAGAATTATATAATTGAATTTTGTTATAAATTATGTAAGAAGTTAATAAAACTTATTAATATTAAAGTTAATGTAAACTTTATAAATGTAACATTAACAAAAAAAATAAAACAAATAGACATTTACTTATAACAACTATTTATGTAAACTTTATGAAAAAAAATGTTCGCTCAATGCCCGTCGTCCGTTGGACGGGCTCCTTTAAGAATTTTTTTAAAGATTATTAAATGGATCTAAAATGTAAATAAATTGAACTTATAGAATTAGATAATTGAATTTTCTTATAAATTATGTCAGAACTTAACATAAAGTATATAAAATATTTAGCGGAATATTAAAGTTTATGTACACTTCATAAATCTAATATGAACAAATAAAATAAAACAAATAGACATTGACTTATAACAACTATTTATGTACACTTTATAAAAAAACATGTTCACTCAATACGAAACATAATAAATAAACTTTCACATAACATAAAATATTTTTATTTCATATATTGTAATGGTGAAAACAAAATTGTAACATTTATATAACTTTATAAATTAAATTTTGAAGATTTCTCCCGATCAAATGCTAAATAAGCTTTTTCATAATCCAAAGCTTCGAATTCATCCTCGTCAGTGTAAATGAATTTAACATGTATATAAATTCAACGTATAAAATAAATAATTGAAAATTTATATGTCAAAAATTAGCCTAAACTATAAAAAATTAGCCTAAACTTTGAACTATGTCTATGTAAATAACTTGGTAAATAATTCAAACAACCATAATACTAAAACATATGGACCTCGTCTAACAGCAACACTAATAAACCCAAGTCCTCATAATGCGACTTATTACAACCTTTATACCTTATTCCCACTTCTATATATTAATACAACGGTCTTTAAAAAAGAACAAATTTCTACTACAGTCTAAGAAACCACTTCAATATATTAATACAATGGTCTTTAAAACAACGGTCTTTTAAAAAGAACGATTTTCTACTACAGTCTAAGAAATTTAAATCACTGATATGATCCAACTTTACTTTATTATTCAAATTGTTAATGCTAAGAGCTGACTTAAGCCCATTATATGAAAAAATAACATGTTTTATAAGATAAAGATATTTATGTGCAATTACATGATCATGACATATTGGTACATACAAAAGAATCCAAAAGCCACATACATCTGGAACTCGTATTGAAAGCCATTAAAACTTGTTAATGAATGGATTTTAGAACATCAAAGAACATCTATTAGCTTAAACAGAACCAATTAACTGAAATGAAAATGCTATAAAGAAAAAGGTTAAAGAATACTCAAGAGAGTCTACTTGATATTATGATGTGAAAACACCTGTGCCGAGCATGTAACTTGAGAACCCCCTTTACTTTCTTGAAGATTATTCATACTCGATGAAAGTATCTAAAAAACTTCACAGCGTGAAAAGGGCATCCTGATTTATCTTAAACATTCGTCCTAAGTTCACCTGCAACATGTGATGGGTTTCGACATTAAGGATGTGATACTGATGACTTTCAACCAGATGGACTTTGACCTATTTCAGTATTTGACTCGTTCTTTTTCAGCTAATCTTTTTTTATGACGCATTAAAGAGAGAACATAACCTGAATGAATGAGTAGTTAATCCATTGAAAACTTGTCATTCGCTTGATATTGCTTATTAAACACAATTTTTGCACTTCTAGTATAAAAAATACGCTAGTAAGAGAAATGCTTTAATCGTTGCTCATAATTTGCACACGTGAAGATATTTTTACAAAACTTAAATAATCGTCTATTAAATATCAATATTTTATAATTTTGCACTTCTATTATAAAAAATACACTAGTAATAAAAAATCTTCAATCCTTACTCATAATTTGCACATGTGAAAATACATTCTTACAAAACTTAAAACTTGTTGGAGACGGATAGTACAACATATGCCTCTCCAATTTTCTCAAAAGCTTGTCGGCATCTATGTGGATGGTTTTCTTAATCTCTTTCCAAATATGACTATCTTCTCCACTCTCGCTTATTGCTAAAAACTTACGCGCCTGCATTTTAAGATAATTAGTTAAAGGTACTATATTTAGGGCAGATGTAAATAAGAAATAACAGTATATCCAGGCCAAATGTATGCAAATAAAAACAATATATTTAGGCCAAATGTAAACAAATACGGTACCTCGTCTGGACTGCGTGCAGCTTTATCGTATGCTTTCTTGAATTCTATATGAGATTCCAACCCTTTCAATCCCATGTTAATGCATATAATTCAGCATTCAAAGGTTGTATGTTACAATGAATATAATAATGCATATTTGATTCATTTGAAGAAAACTAACAAGATCCTGTAAAGATCCATTGGTATTCCTTCATTCATAAGTCTCTCCAATGTAGAAAGATGCTGACGAAAGAATTCTAATTCTTCTACGTTTTTCTTTTCACGACGCTTTTCACGAATAGAGATTAATCTCTTCAAATCAAGATACGCATGCTCATAATCTCTTATCGTTTAGTAAACATCAATATCTCATATTTTTTCACTTCTAGTATAACAAATATGTTAGTAAGAGCAATGCTTCAATCCCCGCTCATAACTTGCATGCGTGAAGATAATTTTACCAAAGCTAAATAATCGTGAATTAAATATCAATATCTTATAAGTTTGCACTTCTAGTATAAAAAATACACTAGTAAGATAAAATCTTCAGTCCTTGCTCATAATTTGCACTTGTGAAGATACATTCTTACAAAACTTAAATATCGTCTAGTAAACATCAATATATTATATTTTTGCACTTCTAGTATAAAAAATACGCTAGTAAGATCAATGCTTCAAACCTTGCTCATAATTTGCACGTGTGAAGATAATTTTATGAAACTTAAATAATCGTGTATTAAATATCAATATCTTATGATTTTGCACTTCTAGTATAAAAAATACACTTGTAAGATAAAATCTTCAAACCTTGCTTATAATTTGCACATGTGAAGACACATTCTTACAAAACTTAGATAATCGTCTAGTAATATAGGAACAAGAAATGTCACTTCCAATCTTTAAAGTTTTATAGTTTGTAACTGCTTGCTTGTTTGTTACCAATCGAAATCTGTCATGAACCCTTAATGAGATGTATGAAGTTTTGAGGTTCACATGGTTTGGTTTAGTCGGTTCATTTGCTGTTCAAAAGACCCCTGATGATAGATGTATGTAATCAAATAGCGAACAGTAGCTATAAAAGTAGTTTGGTTGAGGGATTTTTAATAACCAATGACTATGACGAGCTGCCTAATTTGAGTTCCAATTTCATTTGTAAGCTTTGATTGCTTTAATCAGTTTAGGGGAACAGCGGTTGGACCAACTTGGTGCTGGTTTAGCACTTAACTCTAAATCCTTGTACATAAACTCTAGCAACTCATCAAGTAAAATGTTTAAACCCGAGGTGACAATTTTGATTATGGCAAACGGATCAATGCAGTTTATTTTACAATTAAATGACTAACCACATAATTTACACAATTAAATGGTTTACCAGGACATAATTGAATCAAGTATATGTTAACATTTATGCAGGTCGACTTTTATGATTAACCAATGGAACCAAGCACGTCAGCTTTTATGAGCATATATGTACTTAGCATTGAAACTTAGCCGAGATATTATGCAAAAAAAATAGACAAGACTTTGTTACTTCACTATCACTTACATGGTGCCTCAACATCTCATTGTATGTCTCAACACTAGAATAATGCATATAGAAGTGATTGCCAATGCGACCAAGTTCAGTGCATTAGAAATTGCCACTTTTTTATCAAACCTCATCATCTTAGCTTTATCAAGAGCACATGCAGAGCATCTGTAACAAGAGATCTTTGCTTCAAACCCAATGAAGGATCTGCAACAACATTTCACACAAAAAGAAGCTATCATGTATTCCATAAAAATAATAATTATATAGAAGATTATATGCAAGACTAAGGGACAAGCTAACAAATATTACAGCTCTTGAGAGAGATCACCACAGATAAGTATACTTGTGTTTGAGGTTATCTCTTAAAAAAAGAGACCAAAATCGATAATAAAAGAAACTAAAACCTACTACACGCCACTAATTATAAAAAACTAACTCCACGGAAATACCTGCAAATGAAAAACTCCAAAGGTAGAATCAAGTGTTTCGCTCAACCAATATGATTAATACGAGATGCAGAATGTTTGTACCCACAGGTTAAAAATAGATTTAATGACTTTACAGAGATGATAAACTTTACAGGTTTCATTTGACATAACCTTGCAATCGAGTACAACTATAGTTATCTTATTCAAGGTAGCCATGTGGCTTAAATGACATAAACATGGCAGCATAATGTCGTAGTCAGTCTTCGTTCCTGACCCTGTAAATTGCTGACCTGCCTCCGGTCCTTGAAATATAATGCCACCAAGCTAGTTGTATATTAATAGCAACCTCTCTTCTCTAGTTAGAATGGTACCTTGCCCTTCGCTTCATCTTTTCATTAATAAACGTGTAACGAAAACGATCTGTGATGTACCTTAGATGATTTGCATCTAGTGCAACCACTTCTATTGGCTTGAAACAAGTAAATGTTGTAGTTGCAGAAGGTAACGGTCTATAAGTGGAATCCTTAGGCACCATGAGAGAAGTTTATCCCCGAAGAAGCTCCCTGGTTCCAAGGTGCTTGTTGCAACCATCTGGCGACTTAGCCACTTGGTTCGCTTTACCATTCCGTGAGAAGGATCTCTTTCTCTTATAATATGTGGCATTATTATTATACATTAAAATCTGTTTCTTTTAAAAACTGAAACATAGTTTTTAGCTTCTATTTTTTGGTGTTAGGTTAGTGTGACGACACCTTTTCACCATTTTAGTAGACGAAACACATAACATGGTCACATATATTGCCAAGAATAACATCATCCAATAAATTGAATAATGGTGCCTGAAACTTTTTAAATTAGCAATTTCGAAGACGAGTCAAACGGTATGATGAACTTACATTTCGTTCAGTCTTCCCTAAGCGAATACTTGTGAGGGGTAGTGCAAAATTCAGAGAACAAATGGCCTCGCATAAATCTTCTTCTTTGGGACTGACATGAACAAGCCTCAGTGTTTTGGACTCCTCTCATGTATATTACATAGATGAGTTCTTCTTTAGTATAAGCACTTGTGTCAACTTGCTGTTCCTGTAAGCACAAGAATAGTTTCATTTAATGTATATAATAGATCAACAATTTAGCATCTTCTATGTTCGATTACCTGTAAGGTATGTGGCTATTATTTCTTTGAAGGGCGTTGATGACATCATCAAACGCAGAAAGTGAGAGATTGATAGCTTTTCCTTCTTAAAATCTGCTTCCTGGCGCCTTTGTTTCTAGAACACGTTCACTTCCTCCCATGTCAACCATCCAAAGTTTGTTTGTGATCTTTCGCCTCTCAGTGGCATCAAAATAGGTCATTGACATGAGGTTTCATGTTACAAAGAACGAATAATTTTTTACAAATTCAAGACTATGATTTTAGGATATTAGATGTTGATTTCAAGAGAACTGGTACCAATGAGATCTACTAGAAACTTTATTGGAGTTTGTGGAAGCAGTTGATCTAAGTTGACTTCCGAGTCTATAAAGGCTAATCGCATGGTTAAAGTTGCTAACTTGAATGGCTACAAGATTTTCAATCACAATCCCACCATTGGGGGATCCATTTGGATGGAAAGACTGCAAGAAATTTTTGATATACACAATCATCAAACTACTAAATAAAGGTATTGATTTTGTATATATGTTGCCAAATATTATATGCTTTGGACTCACCATGAGGGCATAGGGTTAGGTTTTTTTTTTGTAAAAGGTAAAGTAAATAGAATAAATAGAGTATTTACAAGAAAGAGTCACAAAAAAAAAGATTGATTAGGATAAACGCCTAACCAACGCAATCCTTGCATAAGAACAAAAATCAGGACATGGACAACCCCATTCCAATACAAATTGCTGCTAATGACTACAACTAAATAAGAACTAAAATCCCAACCATTAATACCAAGTACAAGGATTCTACTCAACATCATCAAATAGCAGCAAGAAATTTCCCAATAGACTAAGCACGTAATGAGACAACATATCAACATATACAGAGTCTTCAAATAAACCATCACCCATAAGCCGCTTATATTGAATCTTCAAATAAACAGTACCCATAATCAGAATATGCCCAATCTCCAAGACCATTAGCAGCAAAACAAGAATCATGGCACAAATTATCCACAAAGTTTATCTCGTTAAAAAACCTCTCCAAGTAAAACCCTGTGGGATAAAACCTTGGAAAGGAAAAAGAGTGCAGAAAACATGTGGATAAACCATAACCTGATATGACCCATAACCTAAGCAGTCCATAAACATGGTGCAGAAAGACGAGACAATCTCCATTTCCATGACACTCATCAGAGAAGGCTTGTAAGATGCCTTAGGGTTGCTAGCCATCCATTTCATACCCTTTCATATCCAGCTGAGCAATTTAGGAGAATTTGCATCATCAATATCCAACTTAAAGGTTCTCTTACACAACCAGAAGCCCGTACCAAAATCAAACCAGTTATGCCAAACACCAGCATAACTAGTGAACAAATTACTAAACCAGCCATCATTATTGTAATGCAACATATCTTTCTTATTCCAGCACTGTGCATAATGCTCAAAGAACCCACATATCTGATACAATGAAGAACATGTCCTCATAGACCAGGTAACTGAATTCTTAAGAATAAGAAAACTTAATAAGGCAATAAAACAGAACCAGGTGCAAAAATGCAGAAACCTTTTCATTTTCATGACACTCAGCGAATAAGTCTAGCTAGAACAAATCAAAATCCAAGGTAAACAGCTTCTGAGATAATAAATCCAACCTTCAATGCATAACCAGAAACCAGTCCCACTACAAAAATAGTTAAACCAAACACTAGTATAAACCACATCAGGACCCTAATTGCAGCAGACCATAAGATCCGGAACAACCAAGTCCATACAAGTAATCAGCTCACAAGCTAAACTCCCAAGTATCTTTTTCTTACATCGCTAGTTTTATCTGTGGTTGGTTCTAAAACTGTACCGAGTATCTCGTCAGAATTTGATGTCCAAGAACCTACATTATCAGTGCTTTTGGTTAGGAAATTAAATTATAACCGATGTCTAGTTCAGAAGAAAAAAAAAGCTTACATAGGCATAGTCACAATCAACTTTGAATGGCAAAGAACCTCAAGCTTGATGACCAAAAAAGTGGCAGATAATATTAAATTTCCGCTTTGTAACATTAAATTTCTTTGTGAGGGTACTAGGAACAAATTATCAGTACCCTTGCCATTAGCATTCAAATGCTTAGACGAAAAGTCAGACGCCCGATCATACTGAATTAACCAACTAATAGTTAGTATGTACCTTTTGTGAAGTTTCTTAGGAGTTGAATTGAATTAACAAACAACGGGAAGAATGGTAAACCTTTATGCCGAATCATGATTGACTTTAAGCATGTATCATATGTATCCATGGATTTTAGGGAACCAACATAATATATGTTAATAAGTCTTTCAAATGAATTGTTTGTAGCTTTACCTCCATAGATTTATAGTATAAATTGTATATCATAGAACAAGTAGTTCATAGAAAGAAAAAAAAAACTGATCTTAATTTCATCTACGACCTTGCCTAATACAGAGTATAACAGCGTATAGTTCTTCAGGTCAAAGGCCTTGTATATACATAAAAGAAAGAAAAAGAAAAATCAGCAACCAAACTAATAAGGCCAATGAACAAGTGCTATAGAAAATAAAGGTACCTATCTTGTGCAGAGTAGGTAAGCACCTTCCCATTGACATCATCAAACTCCACATATCCAGGCCACTTCAATGACTCAGACTCAAAAAGCGGAAAGCCTGCATCTGGTTGGCCTCTTTGTATGTATCTATCATAGCAAACAAGTTCGATAATAAAAATATTTAGAAGTGCTACTTCTAATAAAGTATATAAAGGCATACCATTTCAAATATGTTACTCCGTATTAGCTTAGAATTTGGTCACTTGCATGTAGTTAGCTTCATTTTTAGTCCCTAAAAAGTAAAGGGCGAGGGCCAAATATGACATCAACCCAATTCCATAACCACAAGGACTATTTATATAATTTACTCTAAAATCAAGGAGTAGATAAACCTACTCTATACTTGTTGATCTGCATTTGAGTGAACTGAAATTGTCTGAAGCATATACTAAAACCGTAATTAACGAGTCATTATTTTTATTGTAAAACAATCTACGGATGACTTCATCCTGAAAGATATTCAGGATACATATCCTCTTGTTTGTATCTGCATTTATAAGTGCCAGCGAAAAAATAAACTTTATACTCCCAATAAGACTGTTCTAACTTTAGATATAATCGGCCAAAAGAAACATTATAGGACATCATCAGCAAAATACCTCTACTAAAAGCTGCACAAACACCAGAGCATGCAAGAGCGAATACAATGCCATGTGCAGCTACTATTTCAATGACTTTTGACCTTTTCATCAAGAATGGTAATACAAAACGATGAATATCCTTTAGAATCATAGGTATCATATTGATCATGATACATATACGAGTAAACTCAACTAGAAGGATGTTTGCATTTTATATCTTATTTCAATAGCAAACTTAGATAAAAAAAAACAATACTCCGTGTATAAGGTATCTCATCTACATGTCAAGAAATATCAAACAAAGGACCACACACACAACAGAAAATGAACTTTTAGTCTTTGTTGACATTGTGGACAACAATATTACGCAAATCAGATAAGGTTGTTTTAGACAGTAGTTAGCGTAAAACCACAGTGACACTTTGCCCTAATAGGACAAATACATTAATTCAGACACATAACATATAACGCATAACACAGGTGTGCAGAAAACAAGTAACTTTTGACTTTTAACCTAAGTTAGAGCGTGTTTGGGATTTGCTTTTTTTTCTGCAGTGAAGCAGTTTGGCAACAAACTTTCTATCATCTGCTCATTTTTATGTAAAATAAACTATTTCCAATAAGTCGGTTGGGATCCACTTGTTTCAAACTTTATTGCTTTACCCTCATATCCAACCTGTAACCCTTTATATTTTACTGTTTTTTGAGTATTGCATTATGTTTACAACATACACACATTCAAACACTATTTCCCAAACTACTTATTTTGACGTAAAATAAGCAGTTTCCTAATCCACTACTATAAAACACTCATTCATTACTGTAAAACACTCATTCATTACTGTAAAACACTCCAAATGAGAAAGTAAATCAGTATCTAAGTCTGAAATAACCTTCAATAAAATTTACACGGTGAAGATATTCTTACAAAACTTAAATAGAACGCGACTAAGATTAAAGCATCAATCCTCGATAAAATTTTTCACATGTGAAGATATTCTTACAAAACTAAAATAACCTTCAATAAAATTTTCACGGGTGAAGATATTCCTACAAAACTTAAATAGAACGCGACTAACACCAAAGCATCAATCCTCGATAAAAATTTTCACATGTGAAGACATTCTTACACAACTAAAATAACCTTTAATAAAATTTTCACGGGTGAAGATATTCCTACAAAACTTAAATAGAGCGCGACTAACACCAAAGCATCAATCAGTAAAGGACGGTTAATTTCAACTAAAATCGAAACAAGAAGCCAACATATCCAAAACAATCAATAACATAGAGCTCCATATATCATATTCACATGTGACAATATCTAACATTTACAGAACAAAAAAAATCAAAACCCTAAAACCAGTAAGAAAAGTAATTAATTGAAAATAATTACAAGCATGTGACAAGATCTAAATCAGCATCTTCTTCTTTCATATCTCTCGAATTTACAGTTTGATTCACGGTATTTACTACGATTATTGCGATAGTAGTCGGTGGTTGGTGATGATTGTCGTGGTTAATGGAGGTGGATGGTGGTGATCGGTGGTGAATGGTGGTGATCGGTGGTGAATGGTGGTGATCGGTGGTGAATGGTGGTGATCGGTGGTGAATGGTGATGATCGGCAGGGAAGACTCTCGTGTTAGTGATGACGGTGATAAAAAACTCTCTGTTCATAGTTTCAGAGAGTTTTTATAATTTTTCACACTAAAAATGTGAAGTGCGTGTATTTTTTTCATTATATATGAGTTGTGATGGGTTGAAATGACAAAGATACCCTTGTTAGCCTATTTAGTGTAAATTGGAGATTAATCTAAGCCATTAGATCTAAAAAAGTAAAGGGCTAATGAAGGGCTAAGATCCCTTCTTTTCTTCTCACAAAAATTAGCCTTCTCAAATGAACGCTTGTCTGTATATATATATATATATATATACATACATAGATTCTAGTTAAAGTAGTGTAGTATCTTATAATTGTTAAAATGAAGTGTTTTGGACCATTTGATTTATTATTTTGATTAAGATGACATAAATGTCATTAAATGAAAATAAAAAATAGAATTAATTATTTTTGTATAGCATTAAGGGTA
Source organism: Tanacetum coccineum (assembly GCA_026074375.1). NCBI lineage: Eukaryota > Viridiplantae > Streptophyta > Magnoliopsida > Asterales > Asteraceae > Tanacetum > Tanacetum coccineum. The sequence goes on along the minus strand of BQNB010065116.1, from coordinate 14,857 downwards.
TTTTGGGTA